>CATPAC010000096.1:0-148332 GCA_954871275.1 Leptopterna dolabrata | reverse complement strand
AACGTCTCTTTCAATGATTTCAATTGACTTCGCAACAAAATTCTTAAACTTCTGTTTTACAACCGCATATGTTAGTAATTTATAAATGTTTTACAATTATGTACCTGCCTTAGATAAATTTCTATAATAACTGACCATTGTCATAAAATTATTGCCCGGCTATTAAAAATGCTGCGCATTATTACACAACGATTTATTGTTTACAAAAGTATAGCAACCCCTTCTGCGTAGATAAGTGTTTTTTGTGGTCAACACCTACCCTCGTGCCCCCCCCCCCCCCTCCTCCTGCCAGGAAAGCCCTAAATCGAGTAGTAGAACCGGCCCGGGAATCACAGTTTCTTAAAAATGCGCGGGATTCAATAATTCAATCATTAATTATTTTTTGTTATTCATCAAGCATAGCGTTTGTACAAGTTGCAAAATTACCTATCAACAAAATCCAAAAGAGCCAAAAATGAAATCCATACCTTCCATCCATCCATCCATTCTTCAAAAATGAAATAATATCACGGAACAAGTAACTCGACATCAACGGCGGTGTTCCTAGCAATGATACCTGGGCCGGATTCATACCGTTTCATTCACGACCATGTTGACGAAGCTTTTTGGTGCAAACGAACGGCTGGTCGAACAATGCTCCGGGTGGTCTCAAAAAATTCTTTTGTTCAAGATCAATTTAAAAACGTAAAAAAACCATACCCTTCTATTGAAAGTTTTCGAGCTACGGCATTCTAAACATTTCAACCCTTATTTTTAACCCAGTAACGCCGAGCTTCGAGGACCAGCTAGACCTCAAGAAGGACCTACAAACCAAATTTCATTAATTTCGGTTCGTGGTAACTAAGCAAAATGCGAAGTACGGCGTACGGACAGAAATGTTTTCATTCCATTTTCGGATTCTACATATGGTACCTTGAAACATAAGCCATCGAATTTTGAGGGGGGTTAAATTTTTTTTTTTTTTTTTTTTTTCATCCTCTGTCTCAAAGGTTCATTACTGAAAATAATAAACCAACAATTTACCTACCCTCCAGGGAGAAAAGGTCATGGAAAATGGTAGTTGTTATTAAAGAATTGTAGTAGCATTACCTACCTACATAATATAATCTCAAAACCTACAGTTTCCCCGTACGTAGCTAAATAAATTAATTGTGAAGGGTAGGAAGGTACGTAAAATTTCCTTAGGTAGGTACTAATCAGCTCTACGCTCAAACCCAGTAAACGAAGATTTTCTTAAGGGTTGGTAGGTATAGAATTAATTATTTTATGAATGTGTGTAAACAAACAATTGCGGGTTCTATGAAGGAAGGTAGGTAGGTAGGTAATTCTTCCACCAGCAATAGCACCCCTTCTCCTACTTTCGAGTTGGTCAAGATAATTGTTTCAAGACAATTATACCTTCCGTATGCTCCCAACCCCCGCCCCACCAAGCATCCACCCGCCCGCCACCCACACATCCATCCCTTTCATTCCTACTGCTGATCTTGTGGAGACCGTGGCTGTTACTAAGTGAAGCTTTCCCCAATTTCATATTATAGTAATTTACTCTCGTAAATAGTTTTGCGAAACAAGTATTGCTTATCATACTTTGTTTGGCTCTTTGTGTTGTGTTCAGATTTTTTACCTTTATCTCCCTTCTGAGTTCTCTTCCCCCTTACTGAACCCGTTTTCTCCCAGTAACCGTTTCAGGTGAGTTTGTATGATACATATAAATGGGTATTTTATTTTAATTATTTAATTAGAGCCAATGAGTACTGCACTTGTGATATTGATCAATAATCTGTTATGGAAATTGGAATGTAATAGTTTTCCTTGTGTTAAGGTTGAAGGTTGCATTGGAATGTCAGGAGTGGGGGTTGGCACCACTGGACAGAGCGGAACTGAGTAGTAGCCCGATTACCCCCGCGGGGACCAAGTGGTTATGGTGTGGGGCCAAAGTGGCTAACTAGGGGGTGAGTCTAGGGGGTGAGTCTAGGGGGTGCGTCTAGGCGGCGAGGCTAGGAAGCATGGCGGGGGGGGGGGTTCTACTGGCGAGGGGAAGCCCATTTCATTCATTCATTTCTTCTTTTGTTATCACTATCACTCATCATTCCTAGAGGCGCCGCGCCGTGTCACCTAAAGAACCAGAGTCAGCGCCTTAGCAGCAGGGTGGCGGGGGGGGGGGGGGGGGGGCGGTCCGTCACAGCTCACAGCCCATGTTAGCCTGAAGTTTCATTCTTCTCCCTCACCCCATCACGAATTCTTTCAATGTTGTGCGGGGAGAATCATTGCATTTTCCCGCCCCAATGCAGCGCTCCGTGCGCTGGTGTTTAGCACGCAAGAAATAATAATTACTTGTGGGGGGGGGGTCTTTAAACTTCAACCATTAGATGAAAAGATGGATGAACCGATAAAATACGAACCAATTGTAATAATAATTATTGCTGATAATCAACATAATAGAACTAGATATCCCCTCCCACGAGAGGGGTCTCTTTCCTACTCTGGATACATTGAAATATTCTAATTGAAAATAAAATCGTTGATCCTGTAGGTATTTCATGATGAATTTAGGTACCAAGTTTCGTATGTGTAATACACAGAAGATATATGGAAAAATGTTATTTATATAGGCACTCGACGCATTAATTTGTACTTTAAAAAAATTAAACTAAACGTTTTACTCAAAAATAAATACCTCATACCGTAATAATTACCTTAGTACCTAAAAATTTGAAATAATTACTAATGACTTTTATTTGCTTCCTCATTTTTTCCCCCGTCTGGCCTTGGTATCCCCCTCAATCTGTCTGTTTTGCAAAAAATAACCAAGGAATAGTTCTCTTGATTTAAATTCTGACATTGCGCTATATCGGCCGATCGTCGGAATCAGCTGAATGTTCTTCTTTTATGGCACTGCGCGGCAATAAGGTGGGAAATTTAAAAAAATCAAATATTTATGACTCGAAATGTTGTCTATGTAACTAGCACTCTGTATGTGCGCTCTCATTGCCGTAGGTATAGGCAAATTTTCAAAGAAAATAAGGTATTGCATGCTACCTAAATGCATTAATTTCTGAAAACTACAAATTTGCTACCAACTTTTTATAATGACTAACACAAGTTCATTTCAAAACGTGTGTTAAAAAGCAATTCCTTTCAAGGGCGTGATTGATTTGCCTAGAGTGTCACTCCTGATGATATACGATATTGGCAAATGAGAAAAAAGTAAATTTGTACCCACCTACAAATTGATCTTATTATTATAAAAGATACTCTTTTCGAAAAAAAAGGGTCGACAATTACGAGCAATTTTGTTACTAGTTTTGAAAATTCGCTCATATGACCACGCTGCACGAACATTTCGGTATTCATTTATTTATCTTATGTAGGAGAAAGCCTTAAAATGGATTCGTCTGAAGTGGAAATTCTGCGTGAGAGAAACGATTCTTCTCCTGAAACAACCCCTTTTCTTACAACTGAATTAGCTAATGAATCGGACTTAGAGCCTGGGAGGAAACGAAAAAAGCGCGCCAACCGCAGAAAACGTTTAGCTGATATGAGAACGCGCCAAAAAATTGCACGAGAAAATTCCGATGTTCATTTTCGTGAAGCTGAGAAACGGAAAAAGAGCAGGGAAAACGAAGGTGAGGAAGGCTTAGAAAAAGAGAGGAAGAGGCTGTCAGATCTGAGACGACAAAATCCAGATTTCAGGGAGACAGAAGCTGAGGAACGAAGGGAGAGCAGGATAAATGATGGTGAGGAAGGCCTAGAAAAAGAGAGGAAGAGGCTGTCAGATCTGAGACGACAAAATCCAGATTTCAGGGAGACAGAAGCTGAGGAACGAAGGGAGAGCGGGATAAATGATGGTGAGGAAGGCCTAGAAAAAGAGAGGAAGAGGCTGTCAGATCTGAGACGGCAGAATCCAGATTTCAGGTAGGCAGAAGCTGAAAAACGGAGGGAGAGCAGGATACATGTTGGTGAGGAAGGCCTAGAAAAAGATAGAGGGAGGAAGAGAGTTTCTCGAAA
The DNA here is from genome assembly GCA_954871275.1 of Leptopterna dolabrata. Lineage (NCBI taxonomy): Eukaryota > Metazoa > Arthropoda > Insecta > Hemiptera > Miridae > Leptopterna > Leptopterna dolabrata. The sequence continues at coordinate 144,324 of CATPAC010000096.1, read as the reverse complement.
AAATCCACATACCAGGGAGATTGAAGCTGAGAAGCGGAGGGAGAGCAGGATAAATGATGTTGAGGAAGGCCTAGAAAAAGAGAGGAAGAGGCTGTCAGATCTGAGACGACAAAATCCAGATTTCAGGGAGACAGAAGCTGAGGAACGAAGGGAGAGCGGGATAAATGATGGTGAGGAAGGCCTAGAAAAAGAGAGGAAGAGGCTGTCAGATCTGAGACGGCAGAATCCAGATTTCAGGTAGGCAGAAGCTGAAAAACGGAGGGAGAGCAGGATACATGTTGGTGAGGAAGGCCTAGAAAAAGAGAGGAAGAGGCTGTCAGATCTGAGACGACAGAATCCAGATTTCAAGGAGACAGAAGCTGAAAAACGGAGGGAGAGCAGGATAAATGATGGTGAGGAAGGCCTAGAAAAAGATAGAGGGAGGAAGAGAGTTTCTCGAAAAAATCCACATACCAGGGAGATTGAAGCTGAGAAACGGAGGGAGAGCAGGATAAATGATGGTGAGGAAGGCCTAGAAAAAGAGAGGAAGAGGCTGTCAGATCTGAGACGACAAAATCCAGATTTCAGGGAGGCAGAAGCTGAGAAACGGAAAAAGAACAGGGAGAATAAGGGTGCTACCCAAAAACCAAAAACAGGCTATCTTATGAGATGAAACTTAATGAAAGACAAAGAGATCGGATTCGAAAAAAGAAGGAAAGAGAGAATGAAATGATAAAACACCGTGAACACTATCTGAAAACCTTGAAAAACAACATTGAAGAAGGCAAAGACGTAAAATCGTCAGAACTTCAACAGTGGTACATGAACTCAAAGCTAATTGGGCCCGAAAATCTATGTATGTGCTGCCAGAATTTATTCTTCCCACATTCCATGCGGAAATTTTCTAAAAGTTTGGTTTCTACTTCAGTATTGAACCCTGAAGAGCATGAACAATTTTTAACTGAAATTAAAACATGTGATTCTGATTTGGTTTGTTATACATGTTTGAAGTATATAAAAAATGGAACGTACCCTAAGACAACTGCAAACAAAAACTTGACTTTCCCTGATATACCCGAGACAGTTGCCAAATTAACACCCCTGGAGCTTCGCATGGTGTCTCCCTATATCCCTTTCATGCAGATAAAATCGTTGATGCCGAATATTCTGAATGATCAACAGTGCGTCAAAGGTAGCGTAGTAAATGTGTCAGTTGATGTAAATGAAATGATTGATGTTCTCCCTAGAAGTTTCAACCACATGAGTACAATACAGTTGAAACTGAAAAGACACTTGAATCTTGAATCCATCAAACCACAAAATATTTGTGATGATCTCATAAAAACCCCTTTGTACGTCAAACATGAAATTAAACTAGATGATTCGTTTTTGTCAAAATCCACCCACCATACGGATGTCGACTTCATTGTCAATAAGGAGGATTGCTTGGAATCAACAGTGAGTGGTATGGATACGGGTGAAGTTGACCTTCCTGAAGACGAACTCGAGAACTTGATTTTCAATGATGTGATGGATGACGACGTTTTGATTGTTGATCGGAGGGGAAATGATAATTTTGACTTGCATGTTATTGCGCCTGGGCATGGAAAACAGCCGATACCTTGGCACGTCGTTCCTGATTTGGAAGAGTTGTGTTTTCCAAGGGTTTTCGCTGGGCAAAAATTTGACCCTGAAAATAAGTTGAGCTACGCCCAGAGGATTAAATATGAAGCCCGACACAGGGACAGGAGGTCATGTACTCCAGAAAGACTATTTTTCATGGCAAAGAAGAAAATTGAAATGGGTGTCGTGTCAACGGCCAACGTTTGCCTCAGAAAATGCAAAAAATACCGTCAAAATTTCCGTGTTAAAGACGTTACTAATTCCAATTTTATTCCTGATGCTATTCGCCACAACGAGGGTTACAAGTTTCTTAAACAGATCAGGGGGTCTCCCGCGTATTGGGAAGAGAAAAAAAGAAACGTATTGGCCGTGGTAAGGCAACTTGGAAAGCCCACCATTTTCTTGACATTCTCTGCGGCTGAACTCCACTGTCCTGAACTCCTGGCAATTTTGTACAAAATTCATTTCAACAGAACTATTTTGATCAGGGAAGCCTCCGAATTGGATGATTTCACTAAAACCAAATTAGTGAAAGATGATCCAGTTACTTGCGTCAGGTATTTCGAACAAAAAGCTACCAACCTAATGAAAGTGCTTGAGAGCAGTGCAGGCCCTTTTGGGGAGCATTTTGTGGTTGATAGTTACCAAAGAAGGGAGTTCCAAGCACGAGGGTCTGTTCATACCCATAATCTTCTCTATGTTAATGACCCACCAGAATACGTCCCCTTTTATCATTCGAAGATCGGGAATTGCGTCTCGTTCATTGACAAATTTATTACATGTGAATACGATCCAAAAAACCCTTTGATGTCCGTCCAGAGGCACCGTCGCACTTTCACCTGTCATAAAGGTCAGAAAAACAAAAAACACTGCCGTTTTAATTATCCGTTGCCGGTTATGCCTCGAACAACTATTCTTGAGCCCTTTGGAAAAGAAGATAAAATTACACTCCAAATGGTCCAAAGTTTGAAAAAAATACGCAATTTAATGAACGATTTTTTTACCACAATACTACAGTTTCATGGGAGGACATTCTACACAAACTCAAACTGACCGAGGATGAATATATCTCAGCGATAAGATGTTCCTTGAAAAAAGCTCAAGTTTTCTTGAAACGATCGAGCTTAGAAGTAGCTATTAACGCTTACAATCCTGTCATTCTAAATTTAAACCGCTACAACATGGACATGCAATTCATTTTAAACCCTTACAGCTGTGCCTCTTACGTGGTTAATTACATCAGCAAAGCAGAGGGCGCCCTTTCAAAACTTTTGAGGCAAGCTGAAAAAGACATGAGCGATGGGAATTTATCAGTGCGGGACAGATTGAGGAAAATTGGTAATGTTTTCATCAATGGTAGCGTTATGTCGGCTCAAGAAGCGTGCTATCATGTCCTCTCTCTTCCACTATCGCTTATGAGCCGTTCAACTGTTTTCATTAATACTTCCCCACCTGAAGAGAGAGTGAGAATGTTGAAAACTGAGAAAGACTTGCGCAAAGAATTCGAAGCAAACGCTGATTCGGAGGATGTTTTTTTGCCCAACATTTTAGAAAAATACAGCAAAAGGTCTGTTCGTCTTGATAATACTTGCCTGGCAGACTTTGCATGTAACCTCCCTCCAAAACTCAGAAACAAAGTTTATGAACCCGATGAAGATAATGACCACAATCAAATTCTTCCCTCAACAACCTACAAAACGAGAATTCTTCGGTTTCGCTCTTATAAAGAGGAGCAAGATCCGGTCAACTTTCATAGAGAGCAAGTTCTTCTTTTTTTGCCCTGGCGCAATGAACAATCGGACATTATCCAAAACAACTGTTCCAACCTTTATACTCAAAATCTGTCCCAAATATCCGAAAACAGGTCAAAATATTTCAGTGGAATCTCGGCAGAAACACTTGAAAACGCGATTGAACGAGTGGAGAATGAGATTGACCAGTTCCAACAGCTCAGTGACGATGACGAACCAGACTACCCTGTCGATGTTTTTGCTCAGGGAGGAGTTGAAGATCCTAAAAGAACTGACGGTTCCAAATACACGTACAAAACCCCTGCTTTGCCGACTAGAGACGAGATCTTTTCTAATATGTTCCTCCTCAACGAAAAACAAAGAGACATCGTGATGCACGTCTTGCATTGCTTTGACGAAATTACTTCCCATCAGGATATTTTTGTCGGGCTCGGCAGGAGTTGGAAAGAGTACTGTGATCAAAACTATTTATCAGCTGCTCACTCATCATTTTTCACATCAACCTGAAATTGAAAAAGTTGACAATCCCGTATACGTACTCCTCACAGCCCCTTCAGATAAAGCCGCTTTCCTCATCGGGGGTATCACGCTACATTCCGCGTTCGCGTTACCCGTGTCGCAGTATGGGGTCAAATCTCAAATGCCTGAATTATCTGAAGACATTGCGAACACGATCCGCTGTAACCTGTCGCGGCTAAAGCTTCTCATTATCGATGAAGTTTCAATGTGCGGAAGCCTCATGTTCCACCGAATCGACACGCGACTGAGGCAAATCATGGGACGCGACACGTCATTCGGAGGGGTTTCCGTTCTGCTTGTTGGGGATTTGAACCAATTACCTCCCGTTCAAGATAGCCCAATATACAAGCCCACCAAAGGAAGTGGCTTGACCAAGTTGGCTGGGACCGTAGTCTGGGATGAATTTAAGTATTTTGAGCTGACTGAAATAATGAGGCAGAAAGATGAACTGTCTTTCATCAGGGCTCTAAATTACGTAGCAATCGGCAAAATGACGGGTCAAGACATGTCAACTATAAAACAACGTGAAGTTCAACCGGAAGAAGTTCCAGAAAGTGCCATTAGGCTCTTCCAGAAAAATACTGACGTCGATGAGTTCAACGAGGCAAAGATAAAATCAAACAAAAACCCCCCAGTTGAGTGTACAGCCATTGATCGGATCATGGTTAAGAACTGCGCCCCTCAACAAAAAGAGCGATTTTTGTAGGCTTTAAAAGATAAAAATCGCACTGAAACTGGGGGACTTCCGTACAAGTTAATTTTGAAAGCCGGGATCAAGTACATGATAATTTCAAACATTGATGTAGGAGACGGGCTTGTAAATGGGGCGTGTGGAGTACTTGAAACAATAACTCCAGCTGATGATCCTCGATACCTTTGGTTTAATTTTGGGGAAGAAAGGGTGGGGCAAAATCTTCGACAAAAATTTTCTCAAATTGCGGAGAATTTTGGGGTTTCAAACAAAAACTGGGTTCCTGTTTCTCGTAATACTGTTCAAATAAGCCTCTCCAAAAAAATTGGTTATCAAGCTTCGAGAACTCAATTCCCCATCGTTCCTGCCGAAGCCCTCACCATTCAAAAATCTCAAGGCCAAACGTACGACAGGGTGAGTCTTGATTTCACGAAAATTCGAGGTGTTCAGCGCTCAATGTTGTACGTTGCCCTGAGTCGAGTTCGGCAACTCAATGATCTGTTCATCTTAGGCACTTTCAAACCACCTAAGGAACCGTCGGATTCAGATCCCGTGGTTGAGGCCTTGAAAGACTTGAGACAAAATAAACTCCTCACCCTTTCATACTCCAAAAATTTCAACGGGAACTTAATTAAAGTAATCTATCATAACTGTAGGTCACTCAAAACGAACCACAAATATATTCAACGCGATCCATGGTTTTCACAGGGTGATTTGATTATTTTTTCAGAGACCAATTTTTCACAAAATGATAGCTTCCCTTTTGAAACATACAATGAACTGTTCCGAATTAACGAATCTAACAAATCAACTATGGGTCAAGGTATACTTGTCCTCTGCAAAAATAAATTTATGTCAAGTTTAAGATAACTTACAACAACCGATTTATTGCTAGTCAAAATCATTTCGACATAGTAATTATAGCTTTTCATAATGTCCGCCTAGTTTCTGGATACAGGTCTCCTAAATATCCAGTGACCACATTGAAGAAGACCCTCATCTCATTATTCGAACAGTTTGACCCAACTGATGTCATTGTGTTTCTGGGAGACTTTAATGTCGATGCATTTTCACTGCAAAGTGGGTTTGAAACCTTCATGAACGGGCTCGGTTTCAATCGGGGTTTACTCGCGGGAACCCCTACCACTAATTTCAACACCCAGATTGACACGATTTGGGTGAAAAACATAGAGTATTTTGATTCTGGTACTTACGAATCAGTATTTTCTGATCACAAACCTATTTTCATAGGGGTTGATCAAGAAATGCTCCCAATTCCCTCAGCTCACCTCAAAATATCGGTCTCAACGACGCCAATTCCTAAAACTGAGGAAGTTGTTTCTAGTCCAAAGGTGGACCAGTCAGTCCTCTCTAACTCTCCACCTATAAATGAATCCGTTCTCCCAATTAACGACCCCCAAATCATTCGTGAACCAGAGTTTGTTTGGCGTCGTGGCATTGAGGTGACTGATTTGATTGAAAACGAAATTCTTTCGGGTGAAATGCTTACCGATGAGACGATCAACTGTTGGGCGTAATCAGGCACAACACTTACTTTCAACCCCAAGATACAATTTATTATCAAGCACCTCACCGTTATAACCTTGTCCCTCCAAATAATGATGACATCCAAATTATTTTCCAGGGGTCTCTTGAACATGGGCATTGGATAACCACATTCTATGATTCGTTTTCCAGAACCGTCAGGGTTTATGATAGTTTAAATGGTAACCATCTCACCCCAACTCAAAAAGTCATTATCAAAAATTTATACCCTTTTATCAATCTCACAACTGACATCAAGTTTGTGAAAGTAGCCCAACCGCAAAGAGATGCCGTTCAATGCGGTGTGTTTGCAAGTGCCTATGCGGTCACTTTGGCGCTTCATAGTGATCCTCAAATTATAATGTTCACTTACGATGACGAATCTGCCTTCCAACTTAGACTTCATTTACTCCAAATTCTCCTGACTAATTCATTGTCCCACTTCCCGGCCGAAACGGACCAGTCACCCGGCTAATTCAGCATGTGTATAATGTACGGTAATCCGCGAAACATGTATAATGTCTGTGCGTGTTTTCGTTTTCTCCAAGAGGCTCTTTTCCTATACTTGTAGATGCTTTTTTCCGTTTGCTATATAAGGTAGTTGATATAATATATTTGTTGCTGTTGCTTGAATTAGCATTTTGATACTTACTTACTAGTGGTCATCTCGTACCTATTAAATTCAGTTACTTTTTTTAGAATTTTCCGATCTACTATTATATTTATTATTTACGAATTGGATTATCTACATCTATGCTATGCTGTTGTTTTGAGTTGCTGATATACCAACTGCTTACCTACTGTATTTTATGCATATTATTTCTCGTATCTGGGTTAATTAAGTATTATATTGATTTGGTGAAGGTATTACGGTGATGCAAACCGAATAGGACTTCCTTATTCGCTTTCCTGATCCTATCACCTCGCATGATTTTCCTCACCTTCATCATCACCTCATTTCATTTGTTGCTAACAACAGTAGTTACTCTACACCTTCCACCCAATTTCCCGTATTCCAAAACTATCCAAAATTGCTACCCTCGTCCTCTTTTTATTACAGCTAACCACGCCTACGTACCTGCCATGTAATCACGTCATATTATTACACTAACTAATCCGTTTACATTCCCATACACTCGCGTATTTGCATTAAAACACTTTTTCCTTTCTGCATGGCAAGTACCTACCTAATTAAATTTGTTGACTACATTTTACACTATTATATTCAGTCTAGATTTAAATAGGTATTTATTTTCTACGAAGGAGTTAAACAGATATTTCAGCGACATTATTTTGACCAATTACATTAAAGTTCCATCCAAACGGTAGGGGTACGACACCGTACAGATGGTGGTAGAAAAATCTGGGTGATATGATAATCTCAGCGTAACAAGGCGGTGAACCTCCGGTGGTGAGGTAACGGGACCTAGAGGGTACCTCCATGGTTTAGACAATGAAATGGCAATTCTGATTCGCAAGACTCCATCCTCCATTTGAAGAAGATACAGATAAATACATATTTCTTGTCTATTCCATAAGGTGGCGTGGAAAATCCGCTATCCCTAACTAATTGGAATATCAGATTATTGTTCAGGTTGATAGAGTGAAGAATGATGAAGATTAATTGAGTGAATAAACAGCCAGGAAGAGACCTGAAAACCGTTCGTCATAATAGCTGGTACCTACGCGTCTACGCCCGGTAAAAATGCACACGCAGTAATAACTACGGGGTAAAATATCTGCCATCCCATCGCCAGATACTTGGTGCGGCTCTTTTGGCTCCGTGGCTGGAGGCTGGGGGCTGGAGGCCCTTCATGTGTTCTGTGCCGGAAGCGAACAAAGCGAGGGCAGCTAGGCTACCATCGAATAAGGCCGCGTATTCCATGGAATAGGGGGCCTTATTCCGTGAGGATTGCATGGGACCGAATTGTTTCTTATGCCTAAAGTTGGTACAGTCCCGTCCCGTCGAGGAAAGGCCAGTGCACAAGTGTACAGGGGTCGCCCGCCTTGACTCCCGTAGCGACGCGTCGCCTAGAAGCTTACAATAAATTCTAAGCTATTCCAGCTTATTCCCGTCGCCTTGCCACCCCTCGATTCCCCGCTCACAGTATGGTCCCAACAGGACGCTATGTTCGCTGCGACTCATCCATTGCGATGTGACCCGCACAGCTCCAGCGTTCATAGGGATAGGAATTTGTGGATATCTTTTGTTACCTACCTATTTCCTCTTATTCCAAATATTATTTTATAGACCTCGGGCTCATTCCGGTCGCTATTTTGCTTTTAAATTTCAAGGTGCGTAAATTCCAAAGAAGCAATGATCACAGATATATTGTCAAAAATAGGTGTTTTTGGGGTGGCCAAAATTGGTGAAAACCATCAAAAATAAATGAACAGCCAACATTTCCGTGGGTATGTCCAGTAGAATAATAAACCCATGTGACAAGGACTTTGCAGCGTTTTTTCTCCTTCTGCCGGTTTAAAAAATGAAAAACTGCTCAAAAATTTCAGTTACTAACCCAATAACAACAAGGAAAATCATGAAATCAGTGGCATTCTCTATCTTCTTTACCTGTTCTCTTATGGGTTTCGTTTAGATGAGGTAGGTAGGTAGTTAGTATTTTAGGGGGAAAAAAGCTGTTCTTAAAAAAATCGGTGTTTTCTTCTGATGTTTTTCACCCGTCAATATTTCCATTGGGGAAAAAAAATCCAAGCATCGATGTTTTGGCTATCGATACTGATCCCTACTGACTTGCCGTTAATAGGCACAGTAGGTTCAAGGAGTAGGTTCATCCTGTTGCGGATCAGGGTTGCCAGATGTCCACTTTTTGCGCTGCGGGAAGCATTAGGCCAAGTTGTCCCTTCAAATGAGCCTGACACTAAATGTCCAGTTTTTTGGAGGGCGGAGGCTGTTCGTTGTTTTATTTTTCATTTGTTCAAACTTGGAAAAGGATTTTTTTTAAAACTATTGGAAAAGTCAATTCATATAGTTTGTGGAAATCTTATTGTGATGAATTTAAAATTCTCATCACGGTGGCGTGGAAGGAAGGTGAGTGAGTGAATTTAGGTGAAGGAGAGAAAAGGAGGAAAAGTCGCAGGCGGCTGTAGTCAACCGAACATCTACGACTTTGGAGGAGAGAGAGGTGGTGTGGAAGGAAGGTGAGGAAAAGTCGCAGGCGGCTGTAGTCAACCGAACATCTACGACTTTGGAGGAGAGAGAGGTGGATGAGGGAATTTTACCTAGGCGGCTGTAGTCAACCGTTCATCTAGGTAAAGGAGAGGAGAGGAGAGGTCCCTTGTCTAGGCGGCTGTATTCAACCGATCATCTAGACAAGGAGGAGGAGAGAGGAGGTGAAATTCCCAGGCGGCTGTAGTCAACCGATCATCTGGGAGGTAAGGTAAGAGAGAGAAGAGAGAGCTGGTTAGAGGAAGTGTCGAATGAAGCTTGAGCGCCAGGATCCGGGGTTTTATAGTACTTGGGGGCCTCTCCCTCCAGCTCCTTGCAGGGAGCTGGTAGTGGGGCCCCAGGTTGAGTAACCCTGGGTTCTGTCGCCTGTCCCCACTCATATCTTTATTTACGGAGTGGATTAAGAAGACACTAGCACTGTTCCGGAATCTCAAGGCCCCGCCGTGATTGCTCAGAGCGGGGCGGGGGATTTGGCCGCCGGGACGTGGGGAATGTGGGGACGCTCCCTCCGTCCGTTTCGCCGCCCGGGCCGTTTCGCCCCGGCGGAGGCTATTTTGGATATCCCCGGCGATGGAGGGGGGGGAGGTGTTGTCTGAAGGGGAGAAGGAGAGATGGGGGGGTCGAAAATCGAGAATGGGGGGGGTGTTAAAATTGGGGGGTCGGAATTTTCGGGGGGGTCGGTGATTTGAACGGTGGGTGGGGGGTTGAAATTTATGGGGGGAATGATGATTTGAACGGGGGGTGGGGGGGGCATGAGTTCCGCGAGGCGGAACTCGCGAAGGATGGAGGTCATCAAAGGGTCTGTGGGGGAGTAGGGAGGGTGTACCCCCGTGGCTTGGGCTGTGCGAAATTCGCGCAGAATTTTCTACTGGGGGTACTTCCATCGCCGGGGCCGGGGAGGTAGTCCGGAGATCCTTTGCGGGACGAACGAAAGCGGTGTAGTCGGCCCGGGCGAAGGGGGTAGGGGGGAGAGCGGGTCCGGGACGAAAACGTCCCGGAGAATCGCCGCCATTTCCGGATCCGAATCGAAATCCGGAAACGGCGACGGAGGTGACTGGTGCATTGGGAAGAGGTGCGACATCGCGAACGGACGGTGGGAGACTGATAGTGTTAGGGGGTTGGGTTAGCACAGGTGCGGGTTTACACCTGGCTAACGGGACTGTATGTGGTTTGCCGTCAATTAACAGGGTTGCGGTGGTGTGTGTTGTGCGAATGACTTGAAAGGGCCCGGCATAAAGTGGTTGGAAAGTTTTATGGATGCCGGGCTCTTTCAGGTACATGTGTGTGGTGGTGAAAAATCGTTTGGGATAAGTGGTGTCGTTTGTCGGTGTTGTTGAGTGTAGCGGTTCCCTGTTAATTGACGGTGTGTGGCTTGGGGTGAAAATGTCGGCCGGTAAACGTAGTGGGTCTTTAAATGCATTTTGCGCGGGGCTAGTTTGGTCTGATGGACGGGCGGATGTTCGAAGGCTGAGCAAAATGTAGGGAAGGGACTTTGTCCAGGAAGGGGAATTGGTTGATGTAGAAATGGCCTGTTTTAGGACCGAGTGCCACCGCTCTATTTTCCCGTTGGATTGGGGATGGTACGGGGTAGTGTGGATTTTTTGGATGCCGAGGGAACGTAGTAAATCGGAAAAGTGGGCGGATGTGAACTGCCTCCCTTGATCGACCGTGATTGTGCGCGGACAACCGTAACGGCTGACCCATTGAGCGAGGAAAGCCGTCGCGACGGCGTCCGCGGTGATGTGGGCGAGCGGGATACACTCTACCCAGTTGGTGGCACGGTCGATCATCGTGAGGCAGTATTTCTTCCCCTCGGATGGGGGAAGGGGGCCCACTAAGTCCAGATGTACGTGTTCCCACGGGAGGGAGTCGGGAATGGTTTGAGGGGGGACATGGGGGTGGGCCGAGACCTTAAACCGCTGGCACTTCTGGCACCCCAGAACCCAGTTACGAATATCTGTATTCATGTGGGGCCAGAAGTACCGCGTCTTGATGAGGTCCCGGCTCGCCCGAATGCCAGGATGGTGAAGAGAATGGTAATGGAGGAACAACTGCCGCCTCAACTCTGGTGGGACGTACGGGCGCGGTGAATCGGCCGTCACGTCGCACCAGAGGTCGAGGGGAGGCAGTTGTTCCAATTTGGATGCGGAAATAAGGTTGGAAAGGGCGGGGTCAGAGGTTGGATCTTGTTTGGTTTTGAGGGAGTGTGGGGAGGGAAATGGCAGTAACTCCGCCACCGGCGCGGGGATAGGGGTGGGTCGGGAGAGCGCGTCCGCCACGCAGTTGTCAGCCCCCGGCAAGTATCGGATATCGGACGTGAACTGTCCGATAAACTCGAGTTGCCGGAGGCGACGCGGGGAGGCGGATTTGCGGTTCTGAAGGAGGGCGTGGGTGAGGGGCTTGTGATCGGTGACGACAGAGAACTGCCTGCCCTCCACGAAGTCACGAAAGTGCTTGATGGCTTCGTGGATGGCGAGGAGTTCTCTGTCGAACGTGGAGTAATTTTTCTGGGTGGGGGATAGTGTTTTAGAGAAGAAACCTAGGGGTTGGGGGGTGGCGCCGGTGTGTTGATGGAGCACTGCCCCGATGGCCCAATCGGACGCATCGGTGGTGATGGATAGGGGGGCGTGGGGATCGGGATGGGCCAATAGAGCGGCGTCTACTAGGTCCTGTTTGCAAATTTTGAAGGCGGAGATGAGTTGGGGGGTCCAGGTGATGGGGCGGTTGTCATTTTTTTTGGAGGGTTGGGGGATGGCGTGTATGAGTGGTTGTTGATGTTGTGCTGCGTGTTTTATGTGTCTGCGGTAAAAGTTTAACATACCCAGGAAGCGGCGGAGTTCCGTCACCGTGCGGGGCTGCGGGAAGTCACTAATTGCGTGGACCTTGTCCGAGAGGGGTTTGATGCCCTCGGACGAAACTTGGTGGCCGAGGCAGCGGACGGAGGGTTGGCCGAGAACGCATTTGTCCGTGTTTATGAGGAGGCCCTCGGTGGAGAAGATGTCGAGGATCTGTCGGAGATGGCTGAGGTGTTCTTCCGGCGTCCTGGAGGCCACCAGAACGTCGTCTAGGAAGCAGAAGACGAACGGTAGGCCTCGCAGGATGCTGTCCATATAGCGCTGCCACGTCTGTGCAGCGTTTCTCAACCCGAAGCCCATTTTCACGTATTCGAATAGTCCGAATGGGGTAATGATGGCGGTCTTTTGGACGTCGGGTGGGTGGATGTTAATGTGGTGGAATGCTCGTGAAATGTCGAGGGTGGAGAAAATAGTAGTACCGTGCAGATGTGATGAAAAATCCCGTAGGTGGGGAACGTTGTACAGGTCCGGAGTGGTTTTCGTGTTTAGGCGCCGGTAGTCCCCGCAGGGGCGGATATCCCCATTGGGCTTCTGCACGATGTGGAGTGGAGAAGCCCAAGGGGATTTTGAGGGGCGGACGATACCGTCGGCTATGAGCTTGTTAAAATGTTGACGAGCTTTTGAGAGTTGAAGGGGGTGGAGACGGCGGGCCTTAGCTGTGATGGGGGGGCCGGAAGTCTCAATATGATGTTGGACGGTGGAGATGTGGGCAGAGGGGCGGCGCTGGGGGCGGTAGTCGAGGAGGAGGCGTTCAAATTGTGTGGGGGGGTGGTTGATGGCATGTATAAACCCGGGAATGGGTTGTTTTGTAGCGGGGTCTATCAGGCGCGCATTCCGGACATCGACCTGGAGACCGAAATATGCAAGGAAATCGGCCCCCAGGATCGCCTTCTCCACGTCCGCCACGGTAAAGTCCCACTCGTACGCGAGTCCGCTCATGTGAACTGAGGAGCGGTACGTCCCGTACGAGGGGATGGTGGTACCGTTGGCGGCGTAGAGAAGCTGCCGGTAACAGCGCGCCTGACGACGGAGGATGTTATTGGGGAATATAGACAGCGCCGCCCCCGTGTCCACCAAGAAAGATACATTCGTTTTCTTGCAGCGCAAGAAAAGTCGCTGGTGGGTAGGCAGGGCGTTTTGCAGGATTGCGGAGGTGGTTATTTGCGCCGGCGTCGGCTGGTCCGCTTCGAAGGAGACGCGGGGTGGTTTCTTGCCGTTCCGGGGAGGGGGAACGGTAGTGGCGGCGTGAGTGGTGGCCGGAGGGGGTTGTGCCCTGGAGGCGGGCGTGGAGGTTCCGTTCCGTGGTGGGGAAACGGTCGCGGCGGCGTGAGTGGCGGCCGGAAGGTTGTCTGCCCTGTTGGCGGGCGTGGAGGGGCCGTTCCGGGGAGGGGGAACGGTAGCGGCGGCGTGAGTGGCGGCCGGAAGGTTGGTTGCCCTGGTGGCGGGCGTGGAGGGGCCGTTCCGGGGTGGGGGAACGGTAGTGGCGGCGTGAGTGGCGGCCGGAAGGTTGGTTGCCCTGGTGGCGGGCGGGGAGGGGTTGTTCCGTTGGTGGTGGGGTGAGGGTTTTGGCGGCGCTGCAGGCGCGGCCGGGAGGTTGGCAGCCGTAGCGGCGGCGTAGGAGGGGTAGCGGGGCTTGGTGGTGGCGGTGTGAATGCGGGCGGGGGGGGTTCGGTCATGGTCCCCCCCGTGTTGGCGAGGAGGGGGGCCCGCCGGGTTTACCGGCGGGCGTCCGCGTTTCCCTGCTTGGAGGGGAAGGAGCAGGGGGGCTGACACTTGCGGGCCTCCCCACCGAAGTTCACGTGGTAGAAACACCGGTGGGGGGGGTCCGCGGGGAGGTAGTCAGTCTTGGTGGGGCGTCTCGTAGTGGAGGGGGGTGCGGTCGTTGGGGACTTTCCCCTACGTAGCTCACGGGGAGGGGTGGTGCGTCGCTCCGGCGAGCGCTGGCGTCGGCGGTCGGCGGAGGGGTAGCGCCGGCGATCAGTGGAAGTGGGCCTGCGTCTGTCGAGGGAGGGGGTCCGGCTGCGACCCCGGGAGGCGGTGCGGTCACGCAGAGGTGGGGGATGACGGGGTGCGTGTACTTCGCCGACGCTGGCGGCTGCGGCTAAGTCGTGGACGGTGTCCGCGAGTCGCAGAAGGGGCTCATCGGGACCGTCTAGGTGGCTGGCGAGGGCCATCTGTATGGGGTGGGGAAGAGCGCGCAACCAGAAAGTACGTGCGATGTCGGCCGTCATAATGTCGTGCAGCTGGTGCCGCAGCCGTCGGTAGAGGTGGGATGGCTTCTGGTCGCCGAGGTGTTGAGGTTGGGAGAGGGCGGCGACTCGGGCGATTTTTGACGGCTGGTAGGTGTTGATGAGGCGGCTGCGGAGGTCGTCGTACGCAGCGGCGGCGTCGGGGGAGATATCGGAAGTCTGCAGTAGGATCTCGTAGGGCAGCAACGAAATGGTCCGGGAATATCGAGTTTTCTGGCTGCGGATGTTGGCGGCCGAAAACGCTGCGTCCACTTGGAAAAACCAAAGCGCCGGGTCGTGCGTGTAGAAGGGGGGCAGCGACAGAGGGAACACTGCGGATGCCGTCATGACGTCGGCGGCGGCTGCGGCCGTAGCGGCGGCGGTGGCGGCGGTGGCTGCTGCGGATGCGGAGGAGCCGGGTGGGGAGAGGGTGGAGAAGGGGTTGTCGGCTGCGGCCGTTGCGTCAGTTGTCGCAGCGGCGGGCGGCTGCAGCAGGGACGGCCGGAGGAGCGGCGGCGTCGGAGAGTTCGGGTCCATGTCTGTAACTAAAATTCAAAAATTTGAGGTGGTTTTGAATTTTGAAATTCGCAATCGGCGGAAGCGGAGGTGCGTTGAGTTGAGTGTTGAGTGGTGAGGGTGGGCCAAGAATTGCGAAAATTGTTAGACTGTTTGAATTTTAAATTTTAAAATTTGACTTTTAAAATTGGGGACACCGAACTATTTGACTGGGGCGACACATTAGGTGGGAAGGTGGGAAGGAAGAAGGTTGAGTGAACGTCGGGTTCACCACTGTGATGAATTTAAAATTCTCATCACGGTGGCGTGGAAGGAAGGTGAGTGAGTGAATTTAGGTGAAGGAGAGAAAAGGAGGAAAAGTCGCAGGCGGCTGTAGTCAACCGAACATCTACGACTTTGGAGGAGAGAGAGGTGGTGTGGAAGGAAGGTGAGGAAAAGTCGCAGGCGGCTGTAGTCAACCGAACATCTACGACTTTGGAGGAGAGAGAGGTGGATGAGGGAATTTTACCTAGGCGGCTGTAGTCAACCGTTCATCTAGGTAAAGGAGAGGAGAGGAGAGGTCCCTTGTCTAGGCGGCTGTATTCAACCGATCATCTAGACAAGGAGGAGGAGAGAGGAGGTGAAATTCCCAGGCGGCTGTAGTCAACCGATCATCTGGGAGGTAAGGTAAGAGAGAGAAGAGAGAGCTGGTTAGAGGAAGTGTCGAATGAAGCTTGAGCGCCAGGATCCGGGGTTTTATAGTACTTGGGGGCCTCTCCCTCCAGCTCCTTGCAGGGAGCTGGTAGTGGGGCCCCAGGTTGAGTAACCCTGGGTTCTGTCGCCTGTCCCCACTCATATCTTTATTTACGGAGCTTTAGTTTGGTGTTTGGATATTGGTGAGAACTTAATATGATAGGAGTGTTCCCGGGAGGGACTCACGACACTTATCATTCGCTTGTTTTCGACAGAAATTCGCTGCTGCAATGGGTCCAAAATTTGTAGTACATACGTAAATTTTTGAAAAGTGTTTTAACTCTTCAGGGCGCTTCTACAGAAAGCAGTTGGGTGGCCGTCACTCGCCTATAACACCTATATCGTCCCCTGAAAGGCAGAATATCGTCAGCGCCATTTCCTGAATTTTACAGGAGCGACAAACAACCGTGGAAGGATCTTTATATTGCCTAACCCGTTAATACTTGATATTTTAGCGTAAATTGGACCGTTTTCTATCGATTTATTTTTTTTAAATACATAAAAGCCCTGGGTAGTACGTGGGAATGGGGCACTACGTAAATACCTCGGTATTTACGTTCGACTCGTGGCGCTTACGTTCTGCATGAATGGTGGATACGATATTTCACCAAACTGGTGGTTAGGATTCGAAAAGTTTGATGTTTTTAGCGAATTTTCAAAGAAAATGAAGCTATTGCAATGGCTTCGAAATTTAAATAATATAAATTTTTGGAAATTTTCTTCATAGAAATCCGTTTCAGACCATTCTAAAACGATTCCTGAAATTTAACACTTTTTTATATGTATATATATATATATATATTTATATATATATTTATTTATATATGTGTCACTCCAGACGATAACTCTCGATAGAATTGAGATAAACAGCTCAAATTTGCACAAAAAATCTATCTTGGCAATCGAAAGGCTAAGTTCGAAGATGGGCGAAATTGGCCTACTCTAAGGAGGGTTTTGGCGCATTTAAAGTGCGCAAAAATTACCCAAAAATCCCCAAAATGTTATTTTCCAACAAGTGACCCCTCATTTTAAAGGTTTTTGCACGCTGAACACGATGGTGGAATCGGATTTTAGATATCTTGATCCGTTCTCAAATTAGAGCATTTAAAGTGCGCAAAAATTACCTAAAAATCCCCAAAATGTTATTTTCTAACAAGTGACCCCTCATTTTAAAGGTTTTTGCACGCTGAACACGATGGTGGAATCGGATTTTAGATATCTTGATCCGTTCTCAAATTAGAGCATTTAAAGTGCGCAAAAATTACCCAAAAATCCCCAAAATGTTATTTTCCAACAAGTGACCCCTCATTTTAAAGGTTTTTGCACGCTGAACACGATGGTGGAATCGGATTTTAGATATCTTGATCCGTTCTCAAATTAGAGCATTTAAAGTGCGCAAAAATTACCCAAAAATCCCCAAAATGTTATTTTCTAACAAGTGACCCCTCATTTTAAAGGTTTTTGCACGCTGAACACGATAGTGAAATCGGATTTTAGATATCTAAATCCGTTCTTAAATTAGAGCATTTAAAGTGCGCAAAAATTACCCAAAACTAGGATAATCTTTAAACTCTTACCCCCACCCCCTTAGAGTGGTCAGATTGAAAAATGTGAGAAGTATTAATTGAAGACGAGAGTTCGAAGCAAAAAAGGGGGAGGCAAACGATTAGTACAACTCCTTGAATTTACCCACAGCGATCAAATAAATAAGCACTTAGTACAATTACGTAATAAACAAACGGTAGAATCAGGATGGACAAAACGTACAAATTAAAATAAATACGAAGAGAATATACATAGAAAACCAAATTTTAGACCGAAGTTTTCCTTTATTCAAAACCATAGCCATTAATTCGAATATTTCTTTGAAAATTCGCTCATTAAGTCATGCTGCATGACTGATTTTTTTTTTTTTTTAATGCCTTAAAGACTTACGTCGCTTACGATAAGTAGCTAGATAGGTGCGCCTTTTTAATACGAATCCAACGGTTACAATAACTCAAAATCGCAAAAAAATCGCGCTTACGATATTTTGCCTTTCAGGGGACCCCATACATCGAATCGCCGAATTTTCGAGGAAAATAATATTTTTTGATGGGTACTAATTTCGCCAAAATGTTTGCAATGGCAAACGAAAGGATGAATTCGAAGACAAGAAGTTGGTGTACTGAGTTTTAGAGGGGTCACATTTCCCAAAATTTTTGTTAAGTTGACCGAAATCTACTATAGATAGATATAAATTCCATCAGCACATTTCGGGTGCTGATCATAACTTCGGCACACAATCAACCATTATAGAGACTAGCCTCTAGGTTGTGTCTGATGATGAAAAGCTAATGTGAAAAGCTATGTCACAACAATGTGCAGTTATTGTACGAATAACTGAATGTTCAATTTGTTCAAAGCCAACGATATAAAATCAACAAAAATGCTGCAAATTGTTACACAAAGCTTTATTATTTACCTGTATAGATGCCCCGACTGCGTAGATCACTGTTTTCTGCGGTCAATGCCTACCTTCGCCCCCCCCCCCCCCCCCCCCCCCCAACAGAGCCCTAAAGCGAGTACTGGAGCCGTTCTGGTAATTACAGTTTCATAAATATGCGGTGGAATTCCATAATTATTTGTTGTTATTCATGAAGCACGTTTGTTCAAGTTACAAATAAAGTACCTATCAACAAAATCAAAAATCACCATTATTTTTAAAATGAATTGAAAAGTTCCAGTCATGCAGCATGGCTATTACAGCGAATTTTCAAAGAAATCGAGAACGAGGAAGAATTTTCGTGCTATTGTATGAAAAAAATATGGTAGTATAGCGAGAAACCGTCGTTCGAGTCAAACTTGCTAATATGCATTCTGTGCGTCCTGTCGGATTGCGTCGCTGCAGAGGTGGAACGAGCGGTTGATGGGACTTAACGCAGGAACCGTTTTTTCTTGGACCATAATGGAGGGCATATTTCGAAAACCTGCTATGAAGAACCTCCAGATAAAGTTCGTTTTCAAGTATCTGTCATTTTTAATTGTTTACATACGAAGATCCTAATACAGTTTTATTTCATTCAAACGTAAGTTTCCCTAAATCGTCTTTGGTTTTCCGTGTTAGAGCCCCGAAGTTAGAAGTCTCTCGAGCCTATCCAACCAGGTAACAACACCACGGTTTATCCAAATTTAATGTGACAGCAGCTAAACAATAGGATTTTACGCCTGCAATAGACCTAACGGGTCGAAAAATCGGTTTTACCTGGTTGGGGAGTCTCGGGAGTGCCACCATTCGACCCAGCGAGAAAAATTGCGAAAGATTGCTGCCTAACTCATTTTATGGTAAAAATGTTGATTATCGCGAAAAACGTCGATTTGTACTGAAAATCCTCGGTTTCTGGCACTGAAACGAGGATTTCACCTCAAGAGGTTCTGGGCCAACTTGTAGGGTTACAGTGAGAAAAAAAAACAAAAAAAAACAGGTAGAATCACTAAAACCCTCAAACTTGTGAAAAAACTGAAAATTTCCAAAATTTTGCCGTTTGATTTTCAGGTTTATTTTTCACCCAGCGAATTCTCTTTAAAAAAATTGATTTTGCATCAGGGAGATAGGAAATTTAATGCTCTTTCCGATGGTGCAATCACATTTTGTTTTAGTCCTTAAATTGAGCGAGTTATGGCCATTGTAGTGACTTCAGGTCAAAAACACACAAAAAAATCTTAAAAATGAAAAAATTTGGATTTCAAGCGGTAATAAAAAAGATGCAGAATAATTTTTATTAGAAATTAGTTGCAGAATCGACCCCTGGCCGGTGGTACGGCCTTAACCTGATACCCTGCATAGGTATATATTTTTCCCTTGAAAACCTAAGGGTGGATTCGGGATGCTTTGAAATGGATTTGCCTATTAAAAAAAAATTCAAAAAGTCTTCTTCAACAATTTTGGACCCATCTCAATAGCTACATTTCCTTTGAAAATTCGCTAATATCACGAAACATCCAACTCGATTTCATGCCGCCATGCGTGATTATAATCAGGTGTTCCCCAGCAATGATATCTGGGCTTGATGTATTCCGTTTCATTCACGATCATGTTGACGAGTTTTTTGGTGCAAACGACCGGCTGGACGTACAGTGCTTCGGGTGGTCTGAAAAAATGCTGAAGTGCGATATCAGTTTTAAAACGTTGAAAAAAACTATACTCTTCTATAGAAAGTTTTCGAGCTACGGCGTTCTGAAATGTCCAGCCCCAATTTTTGAGACGACTGACAGTAATCCCGAGCTTCGCTGACCAACTAGATCCCAAATGGGGTATACAAACCATGTTTCATTAATTTTCGTTCCTGGTAACTAAGGAAAGTGCGAAGTACGGCGGACAGACAGAAGTTTTTCGATTCCGTCAATTTTAAGGGGGGGGGGGGGGTGAGTCCGTCAGTTTTAAGGGGGGCTTCTCTTTTCTGAAACCTAAAAAAAGATCATATTTGAGTTTTTTGGGGTCAAAAATGACTAAAAATCGGTAAAGTAAAAAAGAAGTGCAAAACAAAATTTCGCCAAAATGTTTGTCACATCACACAAAGTGATGAGTTTAAGATCTGGCAATATCCGAAAACAAAAAGGGGTCAAATTCAGAATCCCCGAGGGGTCAACAATTTTTAAAAGTCAGGTAAAATTCATTACCAAAATGATATGTAATGCGGTTCTAAAACAATTCACTCATATGGTAATGCTGCATCTCTGGAGCTTTTTGAGTGAACGAGAGCCTTCCTTTCTTACTCCTTGATCGACCTTCACGTCTCGAGTAGGGTGGATAGCTTGAGTCTGTCTCATTCGACGCAGAATTTGTTTGTCATCAACTTTTGTGTCTCTGCCTGCCCATGAAAAGTGTTGACAAACCGAAATAGAATCTCTTGGCGGTTTTATCACTGCATAATATTCCACCGTGTACAAAAGGAGCTTGCCTTGTGATATCCAGGAAATATACCGTGTTTTTTCCAGTAATTTCTGTCAACGGACGAACCAATATTTATTTTGCCACTGTAAGTGCTATAGCATGATCCGCTCCCCTAGCACGAAGGCTCTGTAATGTGGTCGAATTCCTATTTATACCTCTGAGGATGGATGGCGAGCTAGTGGAGGTGAATTTAAAAATTGAATCCAACACAATATTACCTGAAGTTTTCGTAGGCGGGCAGATGGCCCTGTAGACGGCTTTGCACAGTACCCCCACAGGTTTAGGTTTTGCAGGGATAACAATATGTGGTGCCTGTCGGTTTCAATGGGTGCAAGTTGGGTTCTACCGCTGGGTTCAATGGGTTCAGCGGGTAGACTTTGGGGGATACTGCTGGGGCCAAGGCTCGAATTAGAAGAAGTTGACGGAGGTACTGGAACAGAACAGGACAACGCCCGTTACTCTCGTTAAGACTGATGTGTCTAGGGAATGCCTGAAGGGCGCTACCACGTGACAAGTGCCGCTTGAGTACCAGTACTGAAATAAAGGATTTCTGGTCTTACCTCCTCCGGGCTGCGTCTTGGCTCGACTCGGGTTGGCTCCTCTCCGTACCATCTTCGTTCCTGGTCTTAGAAACATCTCCTGCAACAGGGGATAGTTTGCAGCAGTATCGGGGTTCCGCTTTAGGCGGGGGACACCGAGTGCTTCCTGGCTGAATTTGACCTCAAGCTCACGCTCCCTCTCTCTCTCGCTCGTGTTGGGCGTTATTGAAACAAGTCCAACGGGAAATCAAATTGAAAAGTCCGGGTCACAACTAAAAATACTGGGGTCACAATGTCTTTAACTATTTCACAACTTGGCTCACTCTACTACAATTCACAGGGGTACGTCGCGGGGTTGGTTAATCTCAGGTAAGTTCTCCGGAGGAAGTGTCATGGCGGCGGGGAGCGGGGACACTTATACTCCCCACCCTCCAGTTGTGCAGAGAGGAGGCGCAGGAGGCCCTTCTCCTTCCTCTCCGTACCGCCCGAGTCAAATTACGGTTACCGCCCGAGTCATTGGCACGTAAATTTGACTACAGCTCTAACAAGACTATTGTATGACTGAATTTTCTCATAAGCCTACATCGGCATAATATTAGCCCTTAAGATCGGAACAACGAATGTTTTTTTTTCATTGCCCAGTGACACAGGGAACAATCGATCAATTAATTCGATTGAGGGGTTAGCAACCGACAGCGCTTTTATTGACAAGGTGCCTCCAAAGTGATGTCCTAGTGACGTCCAATCGGCTATATAAAATCCTCAGGGTGACATTTTCCCCGTCCCGGGTTGACACCTTATTTAATGTGAGTTTAATCTAAAGCCATCACAATCCTGAGGTGAGGTACGGAAGAGGGAAGGGTCCCTGACGGATCTCCCTATATTATAATTGCAATGCAAGTTTAGAAAAGCATAAAATAATTAGTTTTATGCAGCCTACTTGAAGCATATTCTCATAGCTCAGCATACTGGGTCTGCTGACTAGGAGCCCAGAAAAAGACTTCCAGTCATTTAGCATGACCGTATTACGAGCTAATTTTCAAGTAACTTAACCAAGTCATTGTGCGTGACCTCTATATATTCTTAAACTATTGAATTGTTGCAATTTTTCACCCGTGAAAACGTAAAGGACCCCGCACTTTTTCAATGTATAAGTGGTTTCACTAGATCGAGCCAGAATTTGGCACGGGGCTTCCTTTCAGTCTCCTGAACAAAAGTCTCAATGGGCACAAAAAAATCTACCGTCAGGATTTTGAGCTATGGCCAGATTAAGCGCTTCAAGTTCGCTTTTTAAACACCTTCAATTGCTTATATCTCTCTAGGGATGCATTTTAGAGAAAAAAGTGCAGGAGTAAAATCGTCTTAAAATCGTCCAAACAACTCGATGATGTCATACTTGTTTTAAGTCAAAAAATGTTTCTTCATTTTTGGCCAATAAGTCCCCGTGTGCTTATGAATAATAAAATATAAGAAACGTTAAGAAACATTTTTTGATTTAAAACAAGTATGACATCATCGAGTTGTTTGGACGATTTTAAGACGATTTTACTCCTGCACTTTTTTCTCTAAAATGCATCCCTAGAGAGATATAAGCAATTGAAGGTGTTTAAAAAGTCGAACTTGAAGCGCTTAATCTGGCCATAGCTCAAAATCCTGACGGTAGATTTTTTTGTGCCCATTGAGACTTTTGTTCAGGAGACTGAAAGGAAGCCCCGTGCCAAATTCTGGCTCGATCTAGTGAAACCACTTCTACATTGAAAAAGTGCCGGGTCCTTTAACCCCTCTTTTTTTGTTAATTTTAGTGACTGTTGCAACAGTCGTTTCTGCATCAGTTCACCATTTTATACCACCTTTAGTGAATTCACATCTGTTTTTTCAGCGGTTTTTAATACCTTCAAGAAGTGAAAGTTCCGAAAGTTGACCCACTTTTTCTTTGTTTAAATTGCTCATCTTTGAACTCATCCTTTCATTTGCCATTCTTTCATTCCTTTAATATTTTGACGAAATTTTACGTTTCTTATATTGTAGCCAATGTCTGAGACCATACATTTTCAGGTGTAGTTTTGGTGTAAGTAAGTATACAGGATGTCACGTGATAAAGTGTAACACCTGCAAGGGAGCGATTCCTTGGACCCCTACGAACGAAAAGGGTCTCTTCAAATTTGTCTTAAAACGCTTGGTTTTAGCTATTCCTACACCTTTATGACCTTGCATGTTCGTTAATATTCGTCCTACAGCAAATCATAGGGTACCATTGGAAAGAGCTCAGAAAACCCTAAAAGTTGAATCTAGTAAAGGTGTTAAGTACTATGGTGAATTTAAGTGAGTGTAAAATTCACCATGAGTGGTGGAGGTAGTTGGATGTCGGATAGGAGTGAATTTAAAGCTAAATTTGATGTGTGTGATTTTAGATGTGGTTGCGGTTAAGGGCGGACCTCCACCGAGCGTGTGTTGATAATGTTGTTTGAAATGAATTTAGGTGAGTGAATTTAAATGCATGAGGTGAGTGAAATTTAGCGAGTGTGTGTGTGTGTGCGGTTAAGGGCGGACCTTCACCGAGCGTGTGATAAATTTCGCCAGGTTGTTTAAGGGCGAGACCTCCACCATATCCTGACTAAATTTATGTGAGTGTGTGAATTTAGAGTGTGTGTTTGTGCGGTTAAGGGCGGACCTCCACCGAGCGTGTAGTGTGTGTCATCAAGATTGGTTAAGGGCGAGACCTCCACCTAATCCTGATGAAATGTGTGAGTGTGAGCGAATTTAATAGTGAATTTGTGTAGAGAGTGTGAGCGGTTAAGGGCGGACCTCCACCGAGCGTGCAGTGTATTTCATCAGGATTGGTTAAGGGCGAGACCTCCACCGAACTCTCATGAAATGTGTGTGTGTGTGAATTTACTGTGGAATGATTGGTGTTAGAATTTAAGAGTTGAATTTGGAGAGAGGAGGTTGAGGATAGAGAGAGAGTAGCCAGCAGCTAGAGGAAGTGTAGAATGGCGAAAATGGCGCAGGATCCGGGGTTATATAGACCCTGAAGCCACCACCCTGGTGGTGGGGCTCCAGGTTGTGTACCGGATCCTGCTTCTGTTGCCCCACTCTTACCGTTTATTGCCGGTAACTTAATTCTACGGGTTGTTTTTAGTGAGAACTTTAAGTAAGCGGAGTTGTGGTTCCGGGAGGGACTCACGACAAGTACATTACTCGAGTTTGCAGTGGCTAACATTACGGTGGGTGCACATCAGATTTGAGCCCCTCTTGCTCAAACCCTTCCTTCGAGTTTACGATTTTGTTGTTACTTTATTTTTTTCGGGGTGCTGAACATGAATCTGAGGGTTTCGAATGACAATACTGGGTGCAAAATTTGTTTTTCGAAAAAAATTCATGATTTTTCTGTTTTTTGCGCCATTAAATTTTTCCAAAAAATAAAAATTGTTTACCTACCCTTGCCAGGGTACCCAGATTTCCCCCTATTCTTCAGATTAAAGTGTAATTTCTGAGCCATGTCTTGGCCTAATCATAAAATATTCCTTATTAATGCATGCATTACAGTGGACGTCCCTTACGGTGCTGCATAGATAATCCTAATCCCGCCTTCTCTTCCCTCCTCGCCCTTATGGAGAAAAATTTCGAAATTTTGGCGACGTAATGCACATCTAGACTGAATTCTGCGTCGAACAAAAAAATAAACACGTAAATCGGCTGAGCCTTGGCCAGCCCTGGGCAGCGCACACGATTTTTGTCACACACGCAAGCACGCACACGCGCGAGCGCGCGCACACACACACGCACGCACACACCTGTATGGTTTTTTACACTGGTTTGGATTCAGGATGGTCTGAAACAGATTTAAATGGGGTTCTTTTCATTCTCTGCTGAGTTATGTCCTCTTCTGACCAGATCAAACACAGGGATGTCTCTTACTACTGAGGGGCGTCCTAAAAATTATATAAATTCGGAAAGCTCTGATTCTTGAGAAGTTTTCCCAGAAAATGGGCTTTGACCTTACTTATCCGTAACTTTAGCCGTTCAACTTTTAGGGTTTGTTCTGCTCTTTCCAGCGATACCCTAAGATTTGCTTTAAGGCGAATATTAACGGACGTACAAGGTCATAAAAGCGTAAATGGAGGCGAAAAAACGCAAAATGGCTATAACTCGAAAACGCGTTGTAAGAAAAATTAGGTTTGCCTTCCTAGTCTTAAGACGCAGAAAAAGCAGGTTTTTGCATTTGGCGGCGCCATTGCCAGCATTTTCGCACCACCCCTTGATGGTGAATTGACATAATTGGCATAAATACTTACTTAAATAAATAACTTTACTTTCATTCATTCCTGATGATATGAATTAGCAATTTCTTCTAATCCACTGGTGAAACAATTATACTTTCTTGAACGAATAATCCTCCTCAGCTTCAAATTACCTTGAAAATATTTATTTTCAACCTGTATTTTCCTTGAATTTCATGCAAAGGGGACCATTCAGATAAGTAATCCATAGCCATTAGTCTCTGTTTCTCTCATAACCGCGGGCTCCAGGGGTGTTGACGAGTTGAAGTTGAGATGGTCGCATACTCCAAGTTAGGTAACACTCAACATATTTCCCCATTCTCATTCGATTGGGATGGTTCTGGTAACGCACTGTGTGTTTTTGGCAAATGGCAAAATTCATCAGACTGTGGTATTACCTCCAGTGGGGTGGAGTATCACTCACTGGTTACCATGGCTTTGTGGTATGAAATAAGGTAGGTTCGAGTACCCTACCCTTCTTGCGTGCCTATGCACTGGCTAATGGCAAAAGACCTACGGGGAGGAATGACTGAAATTACGAAGAAGATTAACTGCGACAATCAACTGTGAAGTCGGTGTTAATTCGTTGTCTCACATTTTAATGTGAATGTGTAGCTGCGGCCTGAGTTAGAGGCAAAAGGAGCGAGAGGGTAAGCTCGGCCATCAATCTTGGGTAGCAAGACTTGGCCAGCTAAACCCAGTACCCAGGAGAACCTACCGAAGGAACTAAGTTGATTTATACCCTCAAGTTCACCTGACCACGATAACTAATTTAGCCATAATGTTCCAGGATGGAGAGACGGGCGCTGTATGGGTGGGTTATACCTTCCCGCTTCAAGTTTTCATTCTACCCGCGCCATCCCTTTATATACAGAGCATGTTATGAGGGAGGTGACAGGTTATGGTCCCGAGCTACTCTGAGACCTGCTAAGGTCAGTCACTCCAACCGACTGTTACCTAATGACTATAACTTGCCCCGTACAAGAGCACTTGCTAAGCATTAATGAGGATACTGTGATTAGATGTAATCAAAACTTTCATCGTTGGGTAATCGATTCGCTTCTCGATACGGTTGATTACTGTGTTAAGAATTGGAAGTGATAATTCCCCTCTAAGGGATTGAGGATACTATGCCTTCCGAACACAGGGGTATATCCGGCCCTGTCACTGGGTTCAGTCCAAAAAGTTGAAAAATTAGAAATATCAATCCCATTATAGCGCAGTGGAAGCCCCTAACCAAGAGGTCTGTGGATGGTAACCAAGCTCTGCTACCTTGTAATATAATGGGATTGGTATGCCTCCCTTCTCGTATTTTTTTAATTGCAGATGCAGGAGTATCATGAACCCACTGATGGCACCGGATACACCTCTGGGTTCCGTATGCATAGTATCCTCGAGCCCTTTTAGGTGCTGCCGGATATTTGAGATTTACATGGCGTACAGTTAGTTGTACTTCTAGGGGCTAGGAGTACAACGGTAGAAGTTAACGGTAGGGGCTAACGCTAGAAGTTAGGGGCTAGAAGTTAACGCTTGCACTTGCAAAAATCTCTAAAACACATTATCCTTCTTCATTTTACTGGGCAAACAGTTCATAAACTGTACTGCAACTGCCCTCAGCCAAGGAAAGGGGGTTTCCCAAAGGATCCACACTATCAAATGTAGGAAAACCTTGTAGTCATGCAAGAATCGACAAAAATAATATCCTCCAAAATCAACATCGCCAATCGCATTTACACAAACGCTGCAAATTATTGCACAAATGTTTATTATTTACCTGTATAGATGCCCCTTCTGCTTAGATCACTGTTATCTGTGGTCAGTACCCTCGAGCTCCCTCCAGGAAAGCCCTCAATCGAGTACTGGAGCCGGCCCCGGAATTAAAGTTTCCTACAAATGCACGGGATTCAATAATTCAATCATTAATTATTTTGTAGTTATTCATGAAGCGTAAGGCAAATAATAAACCTTGTGTAATAATTTACCTATATAGGTGCCCCTTCTGCGTAGATAGTATAATGAACCGTTTTGCAAAATTTACCGTTGTGTAATAATTTACCCATCAATAATACTTCAACGTTTGTTCAAGGTTCACTACCTATCAACAAACTCCAAAAGAGCCATCATTTTTCAAATGAAATAATATCACAGAACAATCAACTCGACTTCATACTCCGTGAATATAATCAGGTGCTCCCTAGCAATAATTATCTCGGGCCAATTCCCGATTGTTGCCGCGTCCCTAGCGATGATATCTAGGCTGAATTTATACAATTTCATTCACCCTCCTTTTGAAAAAGCCTGTCGGTGCAAACTGCTGGGCCTTACTGTGACAAACGGCTGGACGTACAATGCTCCGGGTGGTCTTAAAAAACTCCCAAGTTCGAGAACTATTTATAACCGTGAAAAAATTCGAATTAACAGCGTCCTGGAGATTTCAACCCCTGTTTTTCACTCCTTAGGGATGACTGACATTAACGCCGAGCTTCGAGGACCAACTACACCCCAAATGGGACCTATAAACCGAATTTCGTCGATTTTGGTTCATGA
Source organism: Leptopterna dolabrata (assembly GCA_954871275.1). Classification (NCBI taxonomy): domain Eukaryota; kingdom Metazoa; phylum Arthropoda; class Insecta; order Hemiptera; family Miridae; genus Leptopterna; species Leptopterna dolabrata. The sequence goes on along the minus strand of CATPAC010000096.1, from coordinate 116,399 downwards.
TAACTAAGAAAAGTGTGAACTGCGGCGTACGGCGGACGGACAGAAATTTTTTTATTGCATTTTCGGATTCTACATACCTTGAAACGGAAACCATCAAATTTTGAGGGGGGGGGGGGGGGGGGGTTAAAAATTTTTTTTTTCCATGCTCGATTCCAAAGGTTCATTATTGAAAGTAATAAACCAACAAGGATCAAATTCGGTTCCGTGTCTGTCTGTGCTCGGTTTTTTGGTTCGCAGGTACTGGTTTTCATCAAAATCAGACCGGAACCTTCGTCTACGCCTTAGCTATCTGAAGGATAGCAAAGCTGATAGTAGTGTCTGCATATTCAACGGAAACTTTGTAACCATCTATTCAGCCCTCGTTCACTGAAATTTTCATGGACCATGCAGGTGAAGTCCCTGATGGTCCTCCACAAATTCGGTAGTGATCGGTGGAATAATAGTGTAATCCCCGATTATGTTAGACCAGTTTTGATGAAGTTTTCAATAGCCTTTCAATATTGGATGTTTTGGCAGACCCCTCTCAAATGTACGATGCTATTCGAGTAACGGTATATCTGCGTACGCACAGATTTGATTCCTAATTTGTGACGGTAAATGGAAATCCCGTCTAATTTTGTACTGGATCCAGGCTATTTCCCGACATTTTTGACACGCGGCTAATGGAGCGGTCGGTTCGGAAACGAATCGTCAACTCTTGGAAGCATTGCGTAATAGTCAAACCATTGCCCCTCCAGGGGCAGCTGTCACACTGCCTCCCTACCCTTCTGCTCTGAAGAGGGGGAAACTGCGCTGTATGGGCGGCTAGTTTTACCTCCTCATCCATTACAAATTATGAAACATTCAATTCGTGGATACCTCGTCCGACGTCGCGTTGTCAAGTTTCCCAGGTAATTGGGGTTTGGATGGTACCTAGTAATTGCTAATACATCAATGACTTATATGAATCGAAGTAACTATGTGTGGATGTGGGGGTAGCAGACCTTCGCCTAGTGGTTCGAAACACTAATTTACCGTGGCTAAAATCATCGAGGTCTCAAAAAAATGGTCGAGTCAACCTAAAATTTTGGTGGAACAGTTACTGAGACTCATGAAACGTGACCCAAGTTATCAATAATTTGACGACTTCAGTAGACGACGTTATAGTACAACGCTATTTGGACGTGTGCCACACTTGTGAAAATTGTGTGAAAATTCCACATTGAGCTATTTCAGAAACAGGAAGGGGGGTCAAATTTGAAGTTTTGTGGATCAAAAATCCCTGAAAATTAAGAAAAATGTATCTTAAAAAAATACCCAAAACTGCTTCAAATTTACTAAAATTTCTACCGGATGGTAACGATAGAAAAGAGAAAACCACTTCAATATCCAAAAAAAAATTTGAGGTAATCGGTAGCTAAGTAGAGCAAATACAGGTACGTATTCTTATTTTCAATAATTATTAACCTTTGGAATCGGACATTTAAAAAAAAAACCCTCGTCAAAATATGGTAGTCTCCGTTTCAAGGTAAAAACTAAAGGTATAATTAAGTGGGATTACCAAGGGTGATTACCTAGGGAGTCGGGTGAAAAACTATAAAATTGCTCAAAATCTCTTAAATTTCCTAAAATTAACAAAATCGGAGTGAGGTGTTATTCTGTAGATTAAAAATTTAAGAACTCGATTATATTCAAATCACATGAATGTTTGGAAGGCTATGAATTGTCAAATTGGGAATTAATTATGGTTAAAACGAAAAATGTTTGATAACGTAGCAAATGAAGGAAGCAGTTGGAGTAGGTAATTTATTCCAAAAACTCGCTCATATAGTCATGCTGCATGACTGGAAATTCTTGAAATAGTTTATGCACGTGCCAAGGATTCGAGGACACACAGACAAACGGAAACAGAAGCAACATTTTCAGCAGATAAAGAAAATTGAGAGAAAAGAAGTCTGAAACGGAAAATGAGAATTGAAATTCTGGAGGATAGTTATAAACATACGAGTGAGCATTTTTTTGACTGTCAAGCTGAGAAGTTAATTCACCATGAACGCTCGTGAGAATACGGACTAAACTGACAATATTATTTATTGTAACCTATTCGTTATACTTCATTGAAACCCTTTTTTTTTGTAATCTCGTTCGAGTGTTCTCTAAAAATACCAGAACATCACGTTTCGTTGTACGGTAAATGTATAGAGGGAGGTTGGAGCTCCGAACCTTTTATTTTGTCTTGGTCTCTGAACCGTAAATCTTGGAAATATCGCCGATCGCATTACTTTCCTTTGCCAAAGGTAGGGCTTGGAGATCTTCCACAGCTCGGCTTTGTAGTTTATTCCATACACATTCAGTCTAAGCCTTGCTTATTCGGGGTGTTCACAAAGTCCCTCTCATTTTATATCCGAAGATTTTGGATCGTATATGCTGCTCTTGAAGGGGGGGGGGGGGGGGGGGTAGCAATTCGATCTGGAGTCGATAGTGTGAAGATAGATTGACTGAATGGTTCATTTAAACAACGAGGCATTCTTCTTATTGTAACTTCTTTTTTTCCAGTCATGTTCTCGTTTGGTTCTCTAACTGCACATTTATTTTTGATTTGTCCTTGGTTATCAGATAGATCGTTTTTTTAACGTATGCGACCCAACTGCAGTTGCCTAATGGATTTTTTTCTTTTTTTAATAAATACATATTAAGATTGTGAAGTATATATTGCTTCCTCACTACCGAATGAGTTTAAAAAATGTATGTCCTCCAAAATGAAAATTTCCACAACCATTTTGCATTTCAGACATCGCGGAACTTTTCTGGTTCCTTGTCTGTCTGTCTGTGGTAATTCCTTGTAACACCCATAACTGCCCGAAATAATGGTTGAAATGGGCTGAAATTTGGAGGGTAGGAGCGGGTTGGGTCACAGATGGCCCCGTACGAAAATCATCGAAAAAGTGCTGTAACTTTCGTCTGCGCTTGCGCAAACGTGAAATACTTGAAACGCCCATAACAACCCTAAATATCGTTGAAATGAGTTCAAACTTGGAGGGTCGATCAGGAATAATACTTTGATGTTCCAAATGGATTTCATTGGAATCGTAATGTAACTTTCTTCTGCTTCCTTGTAACGCTTCCAACTACGCGAAAAATAGTTGTAGAGAGCTGACATTTTGAGGGTACACGCGGGTTTGATCGCAGATGGTCCCGTTTCAAAATCATGGAAAAACTTCCCGTCTGCGCATGCGCAAACGTGAAATACTTGAAACGCCCGTAACTACCGTATCGCCTCGCTTGAAACGCCCGTATCGTTGAAATGAGTTCAGATTTGGAGGGTCGATCAGGAATAACACTTTGATAATTGGGTATGACGTCCATTCTTTTGCGCATGCGCGAGCATGAAATGTTGACCGTTTCCTTGTAACGCTTCTAACTACGCGAAAAATATTCGTAGAGAGCTGAAATTTTGAGGGTACACGCGGGTTGGATCGCAGATGGTCCCGTATCAAAATGAACCTACCCAACTACTCTATACATTCATGTGATTCAAGTGAGGAACCTATACTGCCTATTCGAATTGGCAGACGTTTGAAAATTATATTCGGGACTTGTAGAAGACATTTGTCTTATTTTATCAGGAATTCATAAGGATATGATGGCTTCACTGTATGCCACCGTGGATACGCAGCATTTATAATCCATTTCTCGGCTCAGGCGGGCAGTATCCATGTTCACTTTGGAGCGTTGGAACGAGGCGAGATATCATGTATAAAGAATAGTCTAAAACAAAATGGCATTGAAGAAAAGGTTAATATTAAACACATCACACTGTGGTCACTGCATACCACTAGGTGATATGAAACCTAGTTAACATTCTTCATTAAATACAAACAACTACAAATACAAACAAATTTTGTTCCGACTCATTGGATTTCCCTCATCAGAACAGCGCAAAATTTCAGCCCTATCCTTATCCGAGACTCCTTATCTAGTGAATCTAGTTATAATGAATTAGAACTTGTATGCCTGGTGTCGTGACAGTTTGATAGTGGATTATCAAAATTTAAGGTATTTAAATAGCGTTTTGGCTATAGGCTACATTCTTTCTTTAGTTTTTAGTCATCTTAACTTCTTACACAATTCAGTGACAAGATGATGCGTCTTCAGTCTGAGAGAAAAAATCATATTATCGCATTTGGAGTTTTCTGAAGTAGATCTATGTTCTCACACGCGTATTGCAGGAAGCTGTGACTGAATAGTCGAAATAATGCGTCACAGACGGATGGGCGATCCTAGTCGGTCTGAATAAGGAGTGAATGGAATATGAAAAAGCGACGTGGGTTGGTCGGATTTTCGATTGGTGCAACTAAAAAATTCAAAATAACAAAAGAAGATTGTGGTGGAGGCATAGGTGAGGGGCGAGATAGGAAGTGGTAGCGGACCTAACGCCCCTGGTTACCACCTATAAGGTGTCCACCACTAAGACGTCAGGAGGATGTGTGCCCACTGGTTACCACCATTGGTAGTTTCCTACCTGGTTAACACCACTCTGGGATCTTTTTAGGAGAGCATGGAAGTGTGCCCAGTGGTTACCACCTATAAGGTTAACACCACTCTGGGATCTTTTAGATTAAGGAGAGAGGAGGAGCGAGGTGAGAGAGATAAGTCAGCGACTTAAGGAGAGTGTAGATTGAGTTGGAAGGCGAAGGAGTCGAGTTCTTATAGTCCCTGGGACTATCTCCCTCCATCCTCCATACTAGTGGAGGATGGTGGGGATCCCCTCCAGGTCCCTTGGGCCTCCTGCGTCTGCCGCTCCATTCCCTGGTTTATTTGCGAGATCTTTAAGAGTAATTTTACATGGAGTGGTTCTGGGAGGATACCACGACAAAGATGTTTGAATCTGGCAACAGACGCTGACCTCAAACTGATCACAACCACACGTGCACACTTTAAAATAACATGATTTGTTTTGCCAACCAAATTCCATGCAAAGATTTTCCATTTCGCGTAATGACAGGTTTTTCTCGTGGTTTTTGTGAACAACCACTTCATTGTAATGTCCGTACAACTCCCCTACTTCTTATCTCTCTAAGATCGTTCACCAAACGATGGAAAGCTCTCAGTTTATCTAAACACTTCACGCTGTCAGAATCCCCCTCCTCGATTCTCTGTTCTATGAAACCCATTATAAATTGGCATTTTTTTATTAGCCTCATTGATTATTATGGAGTTCATAGTGTGATGGAGTGAGGTGAAGTCAATTTTTTATTCCATTTGTAGTACAAATAATTGTGCGAAAGCGAGTAAGCGCAGCGCCTTGATCACACAGTACAACAAAATGTAATTTGTGATTTGGTCTGGGTTGAAAGTGTTTGTTTGCAAGAAAAATAACCACCCTACTTACATCAAAGTATTTGATTTTGAAGTCAGGAGTTAGGTTTTTTATGTTTTGGTAGGTATGATATTCACATGGTAAAAGTTTTTAATTGTGGGAAATTCTGCACATAAAACAAAAACTGTCAACAGGACGGTGGCAGCGCCGAATCATTGGTACTAACGTGGAATTACGCTCGAACGAATCACAACGAAATGAAAGAAAGCTCGCTCGAAGGCGAATCTTTCACATTTGAAGTGAAATGCAACACCTAATAGAAGGCAAATGTGCAATCGAAACACAAAGACCCGTCAAGGTCCTGTTTAACAAACATATTTCTCCCAGTTAGAGTAAACTTTGCTGCCAGCCTCAAAGGCAAATATTGACCGAAAGAAATCATATTCCACTATATCCTGGAATGATGCAAAGAAAAATAACGTCCATTAAGCGGATAAAAAAATTTTGTTCTATAGTTCTATTAGCACTTGAGTACCTAACTAAATGTGTCGACCGATGTGTAAAACCAAAAAATCAGCTGAGTGGAAAATTGAGCTCCCGAATCAGCTGAGTGGAGTATTGCGCTTCCAAATCAACTGAATGGGGAAAGTGTCTACCAAGTGGATAGGGTATTCTGATTTTGTAGGTCGTGATTAAATACTTTTTTTTCGACTCTTGCATAAATGCAAGGCTTCCAGAATAATGTGAGGAATGTGGAAACCAAAACTGAGGTCCCGAATCAGCTGAGTGGAGTATTGCGCTTCCAAATCAACTGAATGGGGAAAGTGTCTACCAAGTGGATAGGGTATTCTGATTTTGTAGGTCGTGATTAAATACTTTTTTTTCGACTCTTGCATAAATGCAAGGCTTCCAGAATAATGTGAGGAATGTGGAAACCAAAACTGAGGTCCCGAATCAGCCGATTGGAATATTGATTAAGCCAAACGTCTTCCAAGCCCATGAACACATTCACGATTCAGTGTTTTCCAGTGAACCGGAGTTTTTTGTTTGCGAATTTTCTAGGAAAATAAGTAATAGCTTGTGCAGTGTGATGAGTCCAAAATGTTTGGAACATGAATTTTGGGGAAAATAAGTCCGATTCTTCTTTGTTTTAGAGCATTCTGAATCTGATCTTAGACTTTGAATTTTTGATTTGCACATATTTCCTGTTTATTTAGTTAACAACCATACGAGCAGAATTGCAATAGTCGAGAGGGAGACAGACTGAAGACGATGCCCCTCCACTCCTACCATTGACCATTTGCCCCACTTACTACCCCTCGTTCATTTCTGTGTAGGAGTTCATTACTGAACTCCTATGTATCGAAGTAATATCGCTACGCTAATATCGCTTACTGCATGGCTGGATCCCCCCACCCACCTCTCGATCTTTGCTTTCGATTGCCACTATTGAGAGTTCAGGTCTCAGTTCACCTGCTCATTGGGGTTTTGGAAGAACCGGCGGCTGGGCTAGAAGGTCGTTAGTCGACTCGAGAGGCCTAACTCCATGAAATCATTTATTCCTCTCAAGGAGCCAGATATGAATTGCCCAGAAAAGGCATTGCCAGTGTTCCTGAGGGGCTCACCTAAGCTTCCCGCAGGGTATAACGCTCCAGTAACCTATTTCCTCCGCTCTAACCATAAAAAAATCATTTAGGGTCCTTCTCTCCGTCGACTCATCTCAACTGCGTTCGTTTCAATAAAATATTTACGGGGTCCGCATTGAATTTTATGCAGAACCTTCGACGTTCAGGATGAAATATTGCACTTTATTATTTAAAAAAAAAAAAGAACCGCCGCGGTGGTATTGCTTACACACTCCCCTGAATATACCTGTAGAAATTCACGGTTCGTCTGAGATTAAATCGGTGTAAAACGCTCCCAATAGCCACCGAATTTGAGCGAAATCTGGCAATGGCTCGTGGAAAATTTATCTTCTTGGAGTTGGAGTTTGCGCATGCGCAATGGACATACCAATGATCCGATTTTTCTGAAATTCATAGGGACCATCTAGGGCCCAATCCGCATGATTCCTGCAAATTTCAGCAAAATCGGATTGGAATTGAGGAAGTTGTGGGTGTGGCAAGGATTTGCGGAAACACAGACGGACAGGCAGACTCCAAACCTAATTTGTTGAGAAAGCTGTAACACGTAAAACCCGAGTGGGAATTTTCATTTTGGATACAAAAATGTGTTTTCCTCTCAAAAGTGTAAATAAAGGTTCTGCTACCTTGGTAGACTCAGAAACAATATTAAACAAAATTGTTTCAGATTCATATCTAATACGAAGATAAAGTTGAAAGAATCGAGTTTTCCGTATCAGTATACTGGCTAACTAACAGTAACGGGAATGAAATTAGTTACGAGAAGCTGAAAAAGCTGTGGAATCGAACGGGACACCTCCATGAGGTACCTACATTGACATCTGTACGCCGCCTAGAAGCTGAAACTGCGGGAATTTTACGTTTCGCTCCTGGGACGGCAAAATCATTACGATTAGCCCCCGTAGGATATGTTGCCTTTCACCCCCGGTGTCGATTCGCCCCCTTAGGATTTGTTACCTTTCGCCCCCGGTATTATGATTCGCCCCCATATTATTGCACGCAAAATCACAACTTTCCTTCCCTCTTATGGCCGGTTTCACCACCTGGTGTTAAGGTTGGTGTTAACGTTATCTTGGGAATAGTGCAAAGAAGCGCGTTTCTCCAGTGCGAGGTAGCGCTATCCCCGGAATACGGAGTGCTGTTATTCCCTAGATTTTATTCCCTACTTCCTCTGGGTGTTAAGGCGTTATCCCCCAAGTCAAAACAAAATGGCGAACTACGATCATATGTTCGAGCCTCTATTTTTCTGTAAAACAGTGTTTTTCTGGCCGTGAGTGAGTTCGAGTGTTTGTTTTTTCATGTTGTTTTGTTTGGGAATGGCTTATCAAGACATTCTGTTCGACGACGAAATTAACTAACGGCTTCCAGTAGATTTGAAAATATTGTAAAATTTCTTGGACACAAATATTTTATTACCTACTGCTTGAATGTGCACGAGTTTCTTCTTATTATTAAACTTTATTTGAAAACGTTTTCTATAAACTTTAACTACATAGGTAATATAAGCAGTTTCTTACAATTTTTGTGTGAAAACACGCCTGACACCTTTTTTATGCACTTACATTCATAATTATTAGGTAGGTATAGACTTTCTGAATTGAAATTTATTGCAATACAGAACTTGTGTAATTTATTTTTAATCATGTAAAACTAGGAGTAAATTAGTCAAGAAACCATTATTACCACCAATGAAGGGTCTATAATGATATTATATTTAGCTAGTGTAGCATTGCATAGGTATTAACTATCTACGAGTAGGTATATAATGACACGGCTATGACCCATTTGTGGCGAGGAATGTTGGTGTTCTTGAGGACAAACCGTTGTTCAGTTTTAGTCATTTGGCCAGTCCCTCATTGCTGATAACCTTTGAAGACTTTCGCTTCCAGCACTTTTTACATTGGTACCTTTTATTTTTCGAATTTTTAACCTAAATATTAATGTAGTACCTACTTGCCAATATATGTTTAATGATTACCTTTTTACTCTTTGCCTATATACCTAATGTATGTTTACTTTCAATTCGTGTAATAAACCGAAGAGCCTAGATCGATACCTAGGTATAGCTAATTTAGAACGTACCAACTTGGTGAATTTTTCTTTAATTTATTTTTCATTTTCTTGGGTGAATTATATTGGGAAAGAAACAGCTGATGTGTGTAGGTAGGTAGTACGTTAATTGTCTAGGTCAGGCATTTATTCTCACAGTTCATTTTCCTTACTTTTGGTAAAATGGGATTCAAGTGCCCTTATGAGTACCTACATCAATTATAAACACAGAGAATGGATTAGGTACTAGTTTCCATGTCGGAATGGGTAACTATTAAATTCTAATCCCAATTCTTTCCAGGCGGCTTGTTTCTCCTTCCACATGACGGCATCAGTCGTATTATTTTCTATCACTTCCCTCCTCTTCTGCACCAACTCTAACAACAGTTCCAGCTCCGCCTTGGTGAAGTTCAAGTTTCTCTTCCTTTTCCCACTTTCTTTTTTCTCCATTCTTATTTCACGCAAAATCACTTGATTCCACGCAAGAAGCACTTCACACAAAATAGATTTCAACACCACTATCACTGATATCAGCGTTGTTGGCGGCAACGCCTTCGGAAAACTTGTCTGGGAGCAACAGTCTGGGGGCTAACCAGGGAATAACTAGGGAATAACTATCTCCCATCCGGAAATGCATGGTGAAACGGAAAATGGGCTATCACCGAGATAGGTCTTATTCTCAGGGATAGCTATTCCCTACTTTATTACCACCCTGGTGAAATCCGCCATTAGAGACTTAGGGCTGACTACACTTAAGCTATGTGACGCAAATTTCTCACTTAGCGAATATCAACTTCAGCACTGGGGCACTGCGTCAAGCCTTTCCTTACACCGAGAGAAAAATGTGGCGCACCATGCCCGCTAGGAACACTCGGAATTGATTTCCCGATAGGGAACCTAGCGGGTGTGCCTAATCCCAAGCGGGTAGGGTGAAAATCGTATCGGGTGATGTTAAAAATCTATCGGGAAGACGTAACTCCAATCGGGTACGACATAAATTTCTATCGGGCTGCCATAAAAATCTATCGGGCTGTTAGATTAGCCCCTCCTATCGGGTATGGTTCGGATATTTTTGTATCGGGCATTCGTAAAAACAAGCGGGTTTTGGTAATTCCTAACGGGTATTCGTCAAAATCGTATCGGGTGGCGACTTAACCCTAACGGGCTTTTATAAATGGGAACTACACCCGTTAAGAAATCAATCGGGTCTGTTGGTTGTCTATCGGGTTTCATAACAAACTCCTATCGGGTCCATGAAACCCAAGCGAGCATGCAAATATTCCAAAAAATACCCGTTAGCGCACTATCGGGTCATCTGAACATTTACGTCTCCCGTTTGATGATCTATCGGGTTTTTTTCAAAATTCCTAGCGGGTGTATGAAAAACGATCTAGCTAGCAAATGTTGAAAAAAATACCCGTTAGCACACTATCGGGTCATCTGAGCATTTACGTCTCCCGTTTGATAACCTATCGGGTTTATGCAAAATTCCTATCGGGTGTATGAAAAACGATCTAGCTAGCAAATGTTGAAAAAAAATACCCGTTAGCACACTATCCGGTCATCTGAGCATTTACGTCTCCCGTTTGATAACCTATCGGGTTTATACAAAATTCCTATCGGGTAGAAATAAAATTAATCGAGCTGGGAAATATGCATAAAATACCCGTTAGCGCCTATCGGGTGAAATAATTGTCAAGAGCTCCCCCTTAATAATCTATCGGGTTACATCACACATCGCTATCGGGCCTATGAAAGCCAATCGAGCAGGGAAATAGTGAACAAAAATACCCGTTAGTCTTCCTATCGGGTGATGTTTGTTGCTAACAACACCCGATTGAAGATCTACCATTTCCATTGAGTGATCCCTATCGGGTAGAGAAAAATCGATCGAGCTGAGAAATATTCATAAAATACCCGTTAGCCACCAATCGGGTGATATAATTGTTAACAGCAGTAGAGTCAATATGGGGATTCTGGGACATTCCTGTTTGAACATGCTCGTCAGTCTAACCAGCTGCCTCCTGCCTTAGCGGGCGAGTCCACCTTCTCACCCACCCCTTACCAACCACCCCCCCCCCCCACCCCCTCACTTCCCCTCACCCCCTCACTCCCCACTCCCCCCTCACTCCCCCCCACCCCCCCTCACCCCTCACCCACTCACACCCCTCACTCCCCTCACCCCCTCACTCCCCCCTCACACCCCCTCACTCCCTCACACCCCTCACCCCCCTAGCCCTCATTCCCCCTCACCCCTCACCCCCTCACCCAATCACCCAGGCCACTCACCCACCTTGGAAGGACTTGTGTAAACAGATCTAATCAAGTTTGGAAAGGTCTGGACAATCACCCAGGCCACTGAACCACCTGCCTCAGCAGGTCTGAACAGGCACTCCCCTTCACCCCTATATAAGGAGCCGGAGTCCCTCAGCAGCCACACTTCGTTCTGAGTTCTCAACACAGAAAGTCCTCCTGCCTGCCACTGCTCCCATCTCCTCAACTACGGAAGATTAAATAGGTAATCCCTAATTAATATTCATTGTTAGGATCATTGGTTCTAGTAGCATCCCAAACCCTTTGCGTTTTTTTTTTTTCTCTCTTTCTTTCTTCATCCTTCTTTTAGGTTAAATTACCTCGTTTTTTTTTTTTTTCTTCTCCCATCTCAGTTATTATTATTCAATTTATTTTCCCCCTATTTTTTTCCCATATCCCGCAATAGTTTTTATCTCACTAGCTGAGACCCAAACTTTGAAGAAGTATTCATTTAGTTTACCCCTACAACATTTTTTTTCGCCCTTTCCCCCTCCCTTGCTATCAATTTATTTTCTTATCCAGTTAATTTTTCATTTTTTCTTTTTCACACATATCTCGCAATAGTTTTTCCCACTCGCTGAGATCCAACATTCAAGAAGATTACATTTAATTTACCCCCATCACCTTTTTCTTTCTTAGATCCGGTTTCGTTCGACTTTATTTTTGTTTTCTCGTTTCTCGTTCAGAGTTCCTTTCTCGTTCCTTGAAAGAGGTTTTTTTTTGTTATTGCATTAATTTGATAGAAGAGCGTTCGTTAATTTTCGTAGAAGAGTACTTAACTTTATATTTTGGAGTTCAATAGTTTATTTTGATTAATTACCAACTTGTACAATGGCATCGTCTTCTAAAACTTGCTCTTTTTGCCATTCAACGTTCCCATGCTATTATTTACTGACACAGCACGAGGCCAATTGCTGGCGAAGAATGTTCGAAGTTGAAGATTTTGTTTTGTGCGACCGATGTGGTAATAATTTGAATGCAGCCGATCACAATATGAGCTGTGACGCGCCCCCGCTTAAAAAAACAAGGTTTTCTTCCCCACCCCCACCACCACCAGAAGATGTAGATATTTTCCAGTGTATTTGCCAGTATTGTGGGGAAGCGTGTAATAGTCCGTCTGATCGAATGAGTCATGAAATTTTACACACTAGGATTTCTTATTGCGCGAAATGTGGGGAAGTTTTTCAAGATATATTAGAAAAAATAAGACACGAACTAGCCTGTAAAGCTGATTTGTTATGCGATACGTGTGGTGGACAGTTCGCTAGTGCAGCCCTATTTCATGCCCATATACAATTATGTAGTACAGTGCCATCAATTAGCAACAATTGTAGAAGGTCCACTGATCCTCACGTAAGAAACTTACTAGCCACCCAACCTAATATTGATTTTATCTTACCGTACGAAACAGCTTTTACGAATCGAATCGCATCATATTTTATACAATCAAATTTTACATTGGATCTGCCATTATTTTTACATGATGTGAGGCACAAAATAACTAGGATTTTAGTACAAAACCTCTCTGATCACGGCCCCATCAAATTTAATATATTCGTGGACTGCCGCATGGTGAACATTTTAAATGAAAACCTAGAGACCAACATTAAAGTGAAGAATGAAATTTTATTAGATCATCCAGAAATTGACAATATTTTAAACAACATGTTCATAAAGCTGAATGATGAACTAACAGAATTAGAACTGAAGAAGAGCGGATGGAAATTGGAATTAATTTATGGGCTGCGTTTAAAAATAAACAAGTACTCCCCCCTACGTGGAGGGGCTGGTCCCTTCAAACTACCCAAGATAATCGCTGATAGAAAAGCTTGTCTAAATGTCCCAAATGACGACAACCGCTGCTTCTATTTCGCCATTTTAGCCAAGTTCGTTCCCCATCATTCAATGAGGCCATCACAATATCGGAATATCCCTCACCGCTACGATTTCAGCTGCGTTTCTTTTCCCACCTCCCTACACGACATCAAAATATTCGAAGCTAAAAACAATATTTCTATCAATGTATTTACTCTGAACGAAAAGAATATTGTGTGCCCAAAGAAGGTCGTGGATAGGGAGTTGGATGACCACAGGGACCTCCTAATGCTAGAAGAAGGGGACAATAGGCACTACGTTTACATTAAGGATTTTAACAGATTAGTTCGCAGTCAAATAACAAAACATAAAGAAAGAATAAATATATGTAAGCGTTGTTTGTGGTATAAGAAAATCCAAGTTCTCATTGTTCAAAAGGGTATTCAACTGCGCAGTGCCACATCTGCCTGACGAAATAAAGTACCAAGCACTTCTCAATCAACTTAGCCCTGAAGTGCAATCATCATTCCGTCGATCTGGTTCGAGGTATTCCGAAATGTGCAAAGCACTGTGCACTGAAAATTCGGGCAAGTATAGATTAGCACGCCAACCGTAGACTCATCCCAAGGTTGCAGCAGCTGGATGATTGACAGATTTCTCTCATCTGCCTGGAGCTGGGTGAGTTCAATGGAGGGACTTCCACTAATGAACTGGCATCCTTCCTTCTGTTCGAAGATCTTCTCAGTAAGTGGATCCGGCTATTAAGGACAAGTTCCACCAGGGGGGAGATGGAAGACGAGATCTTCTCATATAAGCAGCTCCTCGAAATAGCTCAAATTTGCCCGGAATGATGATTGCACTTCAGGGCTAAGTTGAATGAGAAGTGCTTGGTACTTTATTTCATCAGGCCATGGACCCAGAGCTGCCCTTAGGTTCCAAAGGAGATAGGACGGAACGGGTTTCGGGACCAAAGTCAAGCGGACAATCAGTTTGCTTACCTTAACAATGAGGATCTCCTCCATGGCATCCTCAAAACCCGCCTGAGCCACATCGTTTGTAAGAGATCGACCCTGAACTACAAACTGCTGTACTAGATTTTAGAGGGCCATTGATCTGCAGTTAGAGCTGGGCCCACCTGAAGGCTCCAGGTTTGTAAGGCCTTGTAGATCCTCTTTTGATCCGTGTTCAGCAGAGCTAAAATGGCTTACGTCGAGGATAATTTTCAAAGATCTTGGGCTCATTATGACGTCCAATGACAGCCTGACTACTGATTAAAAACTACAAGTTAGGCGAATGACCGCAGTTGAGCTTAACCTCACACGCTGGATAGTCACTCAGCCATGGGGCAGAACTTCCCGGGTTTCGGCACCAATGAAAAGTTCTCAGGATAAGCACAAGCTCTAGATCGATCATGAACACTACTTTATATTCGACAAAATACAGATCTGTTTAGGTACAAGTTCGGACTATTTAATATACTAATTTCGCAAAGTCAGAAATTCACATGTTTGTGGTGGCGTCTTAATAATATTCACACAATGAATCACAATATTAGAACTCACCCCGGGCCCAGTGCTGCCTACCCAGGCACGAGATTGCCCCGTTCATTCCTATATTTTCTCGCTCTTAAGATCAGTTCAAATTGCACACCCAATCAGCTCGATGATCCTAGAACAATGTCCCGCTCGATTGAATAATGATTCTAAAAGAATAATCTCAAGATGAGCTACTGAGCATGGATCAAGAGTTCCGTTCATGACCGAATCATGGCCTCATTTGACGGTATCCTTATATGGCGGTCAAACATTTTGAATTTATGTATGTTTGAAGTATTGTGGTTTGAATAAAATGAAAAAGAAAACGCTGCAAATCCCTGCACAACGGTTTATTTTGTACAGAATACCCTTCTGTTACAGATCAGAGCTCTCTGTATAGATAACCCGTCTATATAATATATTATGTGAATCGCAGACCCTACGTAGGTTAGTACCTAACCCCGTACTCGTTACTAGGTACCTACCTAAATCACGAGTCAAATGTTGCTAAAATAATACAGCCTAAAGGAAAATTGTTTATGTGGAGTGAAATAGATGCCCCTTCTGCGTTGATCACTGTTTTCTGTGGTCAATACCTGTAATGAACCGTTGTGTAATAACTTGCCCATCAATAATACTTCAACGGTTGTTCAATTTGCAAAAGTACCGATCAACAAAATCCAGACCCTTCTTGGTAGATGAACCGTTGTGTGATAATTTACCCTTGTGTAATAATTGCCGTTATGTATAATTTACCGTTGTTTAATAATTTACCATTGTATAATAATTTACCCATCAATAATACATCAATAATATCACTCATATCGCAGAACAACCAACTCGACTTCATACAGCCATCCTTGATTATAATCAGGTGCTCCCTTGTGATGATATCCCGGCCGGATTTATACCGTTTGATTCACGATCGTGTTGACGAAGCTTTTTGGTGCACAGGAACGGCTGGACATACTAATGCTCCGGGTGGCCTCAAAAAAATTGTTTAGCTCAAGACAAATATAATAACGAGACACGCTGGCTCCTGTCTGGTTGGAGATGATCATTTTAAATTACAATCATAATGAAATATTTTCATAGGTAGATTAATATCTCCCCATTATGCTTGGGTGAGAATCAACATTTCGAACATTCACCTTAATATTATTTGCATAAGTTAATAATAAGTCCACTGTTTGGAGTTTCAAGTAGGTGGGTAGGTATTCATGGTCAAACAGGATTTCCAGTAATTCCGAGGGACTTTATTATGCTTACCTGATACAATTAAGTAGGTAGGTATTCATAATCAAAACGGAATTCCAGGAATTTCAAGATGGTGGAAGGGGGTCTTCATTATGGTTATCTGATGGAATTAAGTAGGTAGGTATTCATAATTAAAACGGAATTCCAGAAATTCCAAGATGGCGGGAGGGGGTGGGTGACGTCATTATGATTACCTGATACAATTAATTAGGTAGGTATTCATAGTCAAAACGGTATTCCAGAAATTCCAAGATGGTGGGAACCTGCTGTGCTCTGATCGTGTTAGCATTGTATCTAGGCCGGTGGCCCATGACAATGCGTTTCCAGGCTCTGTGTGTGGCAGACGCTTTCCAGGCTCTGTGTGTGGCAGACACTTTCAACGGCAGACTTTTGGCATATTCTATGCCATGCACAGCAGGTCCCCCTTTTGTTCTGCCCCCTCCGGCGTTGGTCATGCTCAGGCATGTCCGGGATGGACCACGTGGAGGTGCCGGGTTTTGCAGGGATGTTAGGGGCAGAGGGGTAGATTGCGTTTCGCAATCTTTTACGAAGCTCGGCCTCAGTACTCCCCGCCTCTTCCTATGGCATGCGGTTCTTCCATCATTGGCAGGCATTCGTGTTACAGTTTCGCTCGGCCTCGTTACTCGCCGCCTCTTCTTATAACTTGCGGCTCTTCAGTCATCGCCAGGCTCTCATGGTCAGTGGCAGATTGTCACACGGGGTGACGGGCGAGTACTCCTATAAATATTCCTCCCCGTCCTTATTCTAAACTAGCCTAATTTATCACAGAAAGGTTGAACGCGGTTATCACAGTCGGGTTGCATATAGTACTACACAGTCACTCATTAATAAATTACATTCTCGCACATAAAAACTCATACTCACTGTCACATTCACACATTAGACCGAGGGATGAGAGGAATCCCACCGGTCCCGAGCCCACCCTACCTTAATGGCCATCCTGGCACCGGCTGTTTAGGGCTTTCTAAGGCCAGGTGGCCGAACAGCCCTAGGTAAATTAACAAAAGGGAAATAAACAAAAGCATAACATAAAAAAAGAATTGATAAAGGCAAAAATTGTAAAGACCTACCGGTTTGCTGCCCCCCCAAGACCGGCAGGCCCCCCTCACCACTCATCCATTCCACACATACCATTTAAAACTGCCTAATCCTATTTAATCTATCACAGTCAGTTTCACTAATCTATTATCACATGGTAACTAATCTAACGTGGCGAGTACTTTTATAAATATTCCTCCCACCGCTAATACTAACCTATTCTAAGCTAATCTAAGTTAAAAAGACCCCAGTACTCAAGTCGGGGCAGAGACTATCTCTGCGCCCTCTCCTCGAAGTCTGTGCCACTGATCACAAAATGTCACAAATTTTCGGTGCTGGTCGCGGGATGTTAATAGCTGGCTCAGGTCATCATAATATATAGGGGCACCACACATCTCCGTTCTCTGCTGGCTGTAGAGGGGACATGCTCTGATGACATGTTCTGCAGTCTCGCTTGGCTCACCGCACGGGCATCCAGGGGACTCGCGTCTCCTGAAGCTGTGCAGCTTGCCGCTGAAATTGCCATGCCCTGTCAGAAGCTGAGTGGAAATGTAGGATGGCTCAATCCACCGGGATGCTAGTCTGGTGCTGATATCAGGTATGTAGGCATGCGTGAGTCGGCCGTTGGTGCCTCCGTCCCACCGCTCCTGCCACTTGGTCAGTGCCCATCTTGCTATGGCCTCACGCTTGTCCTTGGTCGTTCGCAGCTGCCCCAGTTGCTCGGCAATTTCCACATTTATCGGGACACATACCCTGGAGGGCCATCTCACTGATGCCTCCGCAACGCGCGCATCCAGAAGGATGTCGAGTGGGAGGCACCCCGCTATCACTTGAATCGCCAGGGTTGGGGCTGTCCTGTAGGCCCTGGTTACAGCCAGCAGTACTGCTCTCTGGAGCTGGAGGATCCTTCGTCTGACGTGCTGAGTCGGGCTGCTCCACCACGTGGGCGCGGCGTACACCACCGCAGGCAGGAACACTGTCCTGTAGTAGTGCAGCCGACGCCCATAGGCCGCTCCCCAACCCGATCCAGCCATCCCTCGTATGCCACTCGCAAGCTGCTGCACCTTGGCCACGAGGGTCTCTACGTGGTGTCTCCCATCAAAATGCTTGTCAAGGGTGATGCCCAGATATCTCACCGTCGCCGCAGCCTCGATCGTAGTGTCCCCCACTTTGAACCTGGTAGGGTGCCTGGCGTCCCCCCCACCCTTGACCACCAGCGCACACGTCTTGTGCTCGGCTAGCTGCAGTCTCGCACGGCTGCACCAATCCCTGGCCAACCGACTGCAGCGCTCCATGCCCCGCTTCAGCTCATCCCGAGTGTGGGCCTCTACCAGCACCGCCAGGTCATCGACATAGGCGATGGCGAACACTCCACTTGCTTGCAGCTGTTGTAACAGTTCGGAGAAGACCAGGTTCCACATGGCCGCACCCAGGACAGAGCCCTGGGGACAACCACGCGTCACGGCCCTCTCCACCACCCCCTCACTAGTGTGCATTACGGCATGTCTATTGGCAAAATAGTCCTGCAGGAGCTTGTAAATGTTTCTGGGGATATTGATGTCCTTCAGCCCCTTAAGGACCAATGGCCACCACACTGCATTGAACGCTCCCGCCACGTCGTAGAATATGCATGCCACATGCCGATACCTTGACTGCCGTGCCCGACTCAACAAACTGCTGATTGCGCTCTCGGTGCTCCTCCCTTTCGTGCAGCCATACTGGTGCTCATGCGCGCCGCCCGCGAGCATGGGCTCAATGGAATTAAGAATGAGTCTCTCCAAGATCTTGCTCTGGCACGGCAGCAAGCTGAGGGGGCGGTAGCTGCTGCACTTTGACCAGTCCCGGTCTCCGGTCTTAGTAAGTGCTTTTATGTTAGCCACCTTCCACATTGCGGGGAATCTGCCCTCCTGCAGCGCGAGGTTGCAGAGATCGAGTAACGCCTCCCGATACTGGACAGGCGCCTCCTTGATCATCGCCATGTCGATGCCATCGATGCCTGGCGCCTTCGTCCTCCCAAAGGCAGAAATTGCCGCGTCCAACTCCCCCATGGGGCACCCGCACAAACTCCCTCATTGCCCTGTCCGCGTCGCCATCCTCCTGCAGCAGGTCGGCGGGAAAGACCTCCGCAAGGAACATAGTGCAGGCATCATGCAGGCTGATGGCCCTCCGCCCCTCAACCACCAACGCCGCGAACGCCACCTCCGGCCCAACCTTATCTCGGAGGATACGGTACGCCACACCCCAACGGTCCGTGTTCAAGCTCGACACCACAAACGCCCGCCAGCTATTCCTCTTTGCCGTTCTTATCATGTCCTTGAGCTTCCTCTTCTCCGCTCTGAAGACCGCTCGCAACCGCTCACGCCCAGGCCCAGGTCGCTGCCGCTGGGAGGCCCTGCGGGCACGTCTCGTCACCGCCCGCTGTCTGCCAATCTCCTCCGTCCACCACGGGAGTCTCCCGCCCACTCCTCTTTTCATCTTCCTGGGCAGGGTCATCTCGGCCGCCATCAGAACCGCGTGCGTAAGCGCCACCGCATTCTCATCCACCCGCTCTTCTGGGGGGTCCGGGCCCAGGGAGTAGTCCACCACTGTGGATGCAAGCTCGGCCCTGTATTCTCTCCACCCTGCAGTCCTGGTGCTATACCTGACGAAGGTGGCGTCCTCCGCATCCCCCCGCACTGCCCCTTTTGACACGGACACCGTGATCACTGCGTGATCACTGGTTGTGCCGTAGCTAAGTGCCCAGTTGCTAACACGTGCAAGCATATTGGGGGTGGCAAGGGTGAGATCAATGTTAGACTCCCCACGTGCCCCACTGAAGGTCGGGCCGGCGCTGGCATCATTAAGAGTCGTGAGTTGCTCCGCCACTGTCCAGAGCAGCACCTCACGCCCACGTGCATCGCTGGCAGCTGCACCCCATGTCTGATTCTTCGCGTTGAAATCACCCAATATGAGGACCCTGTCACTCCCAGGGTGACGGAGGACCCGCTCCAGCTGGTCCAAGTAGGGGGCGCAGTCACTTCTAGGCGGAATATATATACTGACCACAATGAAGGGCTCACCATGTCCACTAATTCGGGCAGCAGCTACGTGCGGAGTGCAGTATTGCGTGAGGGGCATCACCTCCAATCGGCTGTCCAGTACCGCCACCACAGCCAATGGGGTCCCCTCCTGTTCTCCGCAATGGATGAGCCTGGTAGTGAGTCCCATGCCAACCACCTTCCCACCCCTGAACGACGGCTCCTGGAGCGCGGCAATACCCCACCTCCCCTCCACTGCCATCAGATGGTGGGAACCATCCCTAACCACCCCTAACCACCCCTAACCACCCCTAACCACCCCTAACCACCCCTAACCACCCCTAACCACCCCTAACCACCCCTAACCACCCCTAACCACCCCTAACCACCCCTAACCACCCCTAACCACCCCTAACCACCCCTAACCACCCCTAACCACCCCTAACCACCCCTAACCACCCCTAACCACCCCTAACCACCCCTAACCACCCCTAACCACCCCTAACCACCCCTAACCACCCCTAACCACCCCTAACCACCCCTAACCACCCCTAACCACCCCTAACCACCCCTAACCACCCCAACCACCCCTAACCACCCCTAACCACCCCTAACCACCCCTAACCACCCCTAACCACCCCTAACCACCCCTAACCACCCCTAACCACCCCTAACCACCCCTAACCACCCCTAACCACCCCTAACCACCCCTAACCACCCCTAACCACCCCTAACCACCCCTAACCACCCCTAACCACCCCTAACCACCCCTAACCACCCCTAACCACCCCTAACCACCCCTAACCACCCCTAACCACCCCTAACCATCCCTAACCATCCCTAACCATCCCTAAACATACATAAATTCAAAATGTTTGACCGCCATATAAGGATGTAGGCGCTTAGGAGATGATTTTTGTTGTTAGTTTTTCTACCTCGTTTTTATATTTCCGCGCCACATGTTTTCCTCCCAACGTAGTTACCTCTGATAAATAATAAAATTCATTCGAGTCCAGAAATTGATCAAGCGAGTTCGTCATATCAAAAGATTTGTACAAACGTACAAGGATACCGTCAAATGAGGACATGATTCGGTCATGAACGGAACTCTTGATCCATGCTCAGTAGCTCTTAATCTTGAGATTATTCTTTTAGGATCATTATTCAATCGAGCGGGACATTGTTCCAGGATCATCGAGCTGATTGGGTGTGCAATTTGAACTGATCTTAAGAGCGAGAAAATATAGGAATGAACGGGGCAATCTCGTGCCTGGGTAGGCAGCACTGGGCCCGAGGTGAGTTCTAATATTGTGATTCATTGTGTGAATATTACTAAGACGCCACTACATACATGTGAATTTCTGACTTTGCGAAATTAGTATATTAAATAGTCCGAACTTGTACCTAAAAAGATCTGTATTTTGTCGAATATAAAGTTGTGTTCATGATCGATCCAGAGCTTGTGCTTATCCCGAGAACTTTTCATTGGTGCCGAAACCCGGGAAGTTCTGCCCCATGGCTGAGTGACTATCCAGCGTGTGAGGTTAAGCTCAACTGCGGTCATTCGCCTAACTTGTAGTTTTTTGTTGGATCTCAGCGAGTGGGAAAAACTATTGCGAGATATGTGTGAAAAAGAAAAAATGAAAAATTAACTGGATAAGAAAATAAATTGATAGCAAGGGAGGGGGAAAGGGCGAAAAAAAATGTTGTAGGGGTAAACTAAATGAATACTTCTTCAAAGTTTGGGTCTCAGCTAGTGAGATAAAAACTATTGCGGGATATGGGAAAAAAAAATAGGGGGAAAATAAATTGAATAATAATAACTGAGATGGGAGAAGAAAAAAAAAAAAAAACGAGGTAATTTAACCTAAAAGAAGGATGAAGAAAGAAAGAGAGAAAAAAAAAAAAAAAAAAACGCAAAGGGTTTGGGATGCTACTAGAACCAATGATCCTAACAATGAATATTAATTAGGGATTACCTATTTAATCTTCCGTAGTTGAGGAGATGGGAGCAGTGGCAGGCAGGAGGACTTTCTGTGTTGAGAACTCAGAACGAAGTGTGGCTGCTGAGGGACTCCGGCTCCTTATATAGGGGTGAAGGGGAGTGCCTGTTCAGACCTGCTGAGGCAGGTGGTTCAGTGGCCTGGGTGATTGTCCAGACCTTTCCAAACTTGATTAGATCTGTTTACACAAGTCCTTCCAAGGTGGGTGAGTGGCCTGGGTGATTGTGGTATTGTGGATTGTGGGCTTGTGAGGGTGGTAGGAGGTTGATGGGTGATGATGGATGATGGTTGGGGGGGGGGGGGGGTGATGGGTGAAGGTTTGTGGGCGGAGGGGTAGGAGGTGGTGAGGGGGTTAAGGAGGAGGGTGGGGTGGGTGGAGGTCTGGAGGCGGCAGGTGGCGGGGTGGGTGGAGGTCTGGAGGCGGCAGAGGGCGGAGTGGGTGGAGTCTGGAGGTGGTAGAGGGCGGGGTGGGTGGAGGTCTGGAGGCGGCAGGGGGCGGTTGTAGGCGGCAGGGGGCGATAGGACAATGTCCAGGGGGGGGGGATGGGGTGGATGAGGGTATGGGCGAGTGGGGGAGGGGGGTGAGGGGAGTGAGGGGGTGAGGGGTGAGGGGGAATGAGGGCTAGGGGGGTGAGGGGGGTGAGGGGTGTGAGGGGGTGTGAGGGGGGAGTGAGGGGGGGGGGGGGGTGAGGGGAGTGAGGGGTGTGAGTGGGTGAGGGGTGAGGGGGGTGGGGGGGGGGGGAGTGAGGGGGGAGTGGGGAGTGAGGGGGTGAGGGGGAGTGAGGGGGTGGGGGGGGGGGTTGGTAAGGGGGTGGGTGAGAAGGTGGACTCGCCCGCTAAGGCAGGAGGCAGCTGGTTAGACTGACGAGCATGTTCAAACAGGAATGTCCCAGAATCCCCATATTGACTCTACTAACAGCTCCCGCTTAATAATCAACCGGGTTGCATCGACCAACATCTATCGGGTTGAACAATGCAATCGAGCAGGGAAATGCCGAACAAAATACCCGTTAGTAGCTCTATCGGGTGGATGTAATTGATAACAACACCCGATTGAACATCTATCGGGTTGCACAGACGAGTCTCTATCGGGTTTTGGAAAATCAATGGAGCAGGAAAATATTGAAAAAATACCCGTTGGCTGCCTATCGGGTGATATAATTGTTAACAGCTCCCGCTTAGTAATCAATCGGGTTGTCCAATGATTCCCTATCGAGTAGGCAACATTTCTATCGGGTGTCAATTAGGTCCCGCCAACATTTGAACTTGGTCGAAGGGGCATTGGCTCCGGAGATGGATTCACAAATTTTTTCCCAGGTTCCGAGTGAGCGTTGAAGGGTTTTACAATTTGAACTTGGTCAAAGGGGCATTGGCTCTGGAGACGGATTCACAAATATTTTCCCAGGTTCCGAGTGACCGTTGAAAGGTTTTATGTGAGGATTTAGATGCGTACAATTCTCACACAAAAGCCTGCAACGGTGAATGAAGAGTTGGGAAAATATTTGTGGTTTAATGATAGCTCAGGTAGCCCGAATCCCTGTGAGGAGGTATAGGAAGCGAAGCCTGCAGTCACCATTTCTAAAGGATAACTGTTTTTGGGGAGTGGTGAGAATTTGAGAATAACAACTCTTTCCCTTCACCTCCCGTAAATATGGACGTTTGGAGGACATGTACTTGTTACCATGGGAGGGTTCACGCGAAGAAATATGGTAAAGTTGAGGGAATTGTGAAGGACATGATACTGGACCTGAAAATTAAAAACGCTGCAAAGTCCTTGTCACGCATGGGTTTATTATTATTCTATATGCAGAAATGGTGGCTGTTCATTTATTGTTGCTTTCATGTAAAATAATTATTGAAATAGTTATTTCCGGTGGTTCCCACAAATTTTGGCCCCCAAAACTTGAATTAGGTATACCTACGCTTTTTTTTCTTTTTTATTTCAAATTATCTTTGATCATAACAACACCCGATTGAACATCTATCGGGTTGAACAGACGAGTCCCTATCGGGTTTTGGAAAACCAATCGAGCAGGAAAAAATTCGAAAAAATCCCCGTTGGCTGCCTATCGGGTGATATAATTGTTAACAGCTCCCGCTTAGTAAACAATCGGGTTGTCCAATGATTCCCTATCGAGTAGGCAACATTTCTATCGGGTATTAATTAGTTCCCGCCACAATTTGAACTTGGTCGAAGGGGCATTGGCTCTGAAGACGGATTCACAA
This sequence comes from Leptopterna dolabrata, assembly GCA_954871275.1. Lineage (NCBI taxonomy): Eukaryota > Metazoa > Arthropoda > Insecta > Hemiptera > Miridae > Leptopterna > Leptopterna dolabrata. Next base: position 92,183 of record CATPAC010000096.1, on the reverse strand, counting down.
ATATTTTCCCAGTTTCCGAGTGACCGTTGAAGGGTTTCATGTGAGGATTTTTAATGATATGTTTAATAGGTAATATGTCGTAACGTATAAGTGATCAGGAATTTGAGTAACAGCAAGGAATTTGAATTTGAAGCGCATACTTTTCAATGCAAGTAAATTAGGTGTATATAAGTATACCACATAAAAACGTATTGTACACGCATGTATAAAACACGTTTGTAGGACATCCGATTGTTACCATGCAAAGGATATGGAGAAATACTGAACTTGGCAGAATCGTCATGGTTCGGATTCAGCAGAAATAACTGAAAATTGGGAACAACAATTAAACAGTATTTTGGAAAACGGTTGTTGAGCGCATGATGACCTATAATAATAATAATATATTCGTGGGCGAGAAGTAATTTGGCATGAGCCAAATTGAGTAGTTTGGCGGGTCATTTTCACCCGAGCTATACTCATTGTGTGACCATCTCTGTGAATGAAGTGTAATATAATATTATATTGTATTGCATACAGTTTTGATAAAAACGACAGCATTTACAAAGTGATGTGCGTCGCTTTTGCAACTTTTCATGTGTCATTCAATGCCGGAAGGAATGTGAGGGCAGTAAGTACCTATACGTCATTTATTTCTAAGTCCATTACATGTTGTAAGTTGTTATGTTGAGCATGTACATGCTTAAATTATCAATTAAATTGAATTATCAATGGAAAGAGTCGTTAATGACTCGGGGTATTTGCGATGGGGATTTTTTAATGTTTTTTCCCAGTAGGCACAGGTACCTATATACTAATGGTAGGCACGTAGGAGTTTCTGGCAGAAATGTTAGAAAAACCGTACACTTGTTAGCAAGTGAGTGAAAACCCGATACGAATTGAAAAAAAAAAAAAACCACAGTCATGCAGCGTGGCTATAAGAGCGAATTTTCGAAGAAATAAGTGATTTTATGTAAAATGTGATGTTTGGGATATCCCATTCAAATATGGGCAATCTTAAACTTATTGGGTAATTATAGGTATTCCAGTATGACGCTATTCGGTTAATTCGGTATGCATGAAATATGGGCATACGTTACAAATTTTTTGTTCCATTTTTTGCCGAGTAACACCTCGTTTTATAGATTTTCCAACCCTGAACACGATGGTAAAGTCAGAATTGCGATATCCCATTCCGTTATCAGATTAGAGCAAACGAACCAGGAAGAACATCTCAAGAAATAACCACGTTCCTTCATCTTCAAAGTGCTCCAGTTTGAGAAAGGAATGAGATATCGCAATTATGATTTCACCATCGTGTTCAGCTTACAAAAACCTTTAAAATGAGGTGTCACTTGTCAGACTGCTTCATTTTGGGAATTTATGGGTAATTTTTCTCCCCTAAAGTCCCCAAAATTCCCCCTTAGAGTGACCCGATTCTGCCCATCTACGAACTTAGCCTGTCGATTGCCAAGACAGATTTTTCGTGCAAATTTGAACTTTTTATCTCAATTCTTTCGAGAGTTATCGTCTGGAATGACACATACATATATATATTAACCCAGTGAGTCTTTAACCAAGAACATGTCTTTCGGCAGTGAATTCAGGATGGTCTGAAACGGATTTTGGTATAAAAATCTTTCGGAAATTCGAGTTTTAAACATTTTGGACCGAGAACAATAGCTTCCTTTTCTTCGAAAATTCCCTAAAACCCGTTACGAGTTTCAAACTACCCGTTAGGAAGTTGTGAAAAACCCGATAGGCGTAACAGAAACTCGATGGGAATCGGAAAACCGTTTGAAATCGGGAAACCCGACACGATTGAAAGAAAAACCCGATTGGGAGGTAAAAAGACGTTACGACATTCGTAAACCCGATAGGAGTTGAAAAAGACGTTACGGCATTCGGGAACCCGATGGGAGACAGAAAACACCCGATAGGAATCTGAATTTGGATACCCGATGGAAATCTCAACACCAGATAGGGGATTTGAAAAAGTCGCTAGAAACATTCAGACACCCGATAGAAGGTAAAAAACACCCGATAGGAGCCAACGCCTGCCCGCTTGGAGCAGGGAAACCCGTTACCAGGTGGGTCATGGTGGGGAGACCTCTATATAACCCCAACGTCCCCTTATGGCGACAACCACTTCTCCCCGATCAGTCGCGTCCTCACGTTCACGTGTTCTACTTACTTCCCTGTGCTTATTCTTTATTCAGTCTGTGCGTTGCGGTCGTGTTTCAAATCAGTTGTGTTTCAAATCAGCTGTGTTTCAAATTAGTTGTGTTTCTAGTTTGTTGTGCTTCAATTATTAACGTTCACCCGTCACCAAACAACATTCGGTCCCTGGTACGTTGTACTACGCAATTCGTTTTAATTGCAATGGCGGACCAACGCTTGACTGATGTTCTACAGTCTTGGAAATTGGATGCAAGAATCGTTACTGCATTTGAAGGTTAGCAAAAATTTGTTTTACTATTTTTCTATAATATTCCGATTTCATGATAATCACATATACCCTATAACTTCCAAATCCAAACTGACATTTCAGTTTGAATTTCATTTTGTGTTGTTGAGCATTACTTATCATTTCCTTTTGCCAACGTATTTACCAATGCTAATTTTTGTTGTATAATATTCCGATTTCAAGATGTACACGTAGCTATGACTTACGCACCCAAACTGACAAATTGAATTTGAATTTTTTTTTCTTGAGTATATTTCCTTTTGCCAACGTATTTACCAAATGAAAGTTTTTGTAGTATAACATTCTGCTTTCAATATAATTAATCACATCACTTCCAAATCCAAACTGACATTTCAATTTGAATTTCATTTTGTGTTGTTGAGCATTACTTATCATTTCCTTTTGCCAACGTATTTACCAATGCTAATTTTTGTTGTATAATATTCCGATTTCAAGATGTACACGTAGCTATGACTTACGCACCCAAACTGACAATTTGAATTTGAATTTTTTTTCTTGAGTATATTTCCTTTTGCCAACGTATTTACCAAATGAAAGTTTTTGTAGTATAACAGTCTGCTTTCAGTATAATTAATCACATCACTTCCAAATCCAAACTGACATTTCAATTTGAATTTCATTTTGTGTTGTTGAGCATTACTTATCATTTCCTTTTGCCAACGTATTTACCAATGCTAATTTTTGTTGTATAATATTCCGATTTCAAGATGTACACGTAGCTATGACTTACGCACCCAAACTGACAATTTGAATTTGAATTTTTTTTCTTGAGTATATTTCCTTTTGCCAACGTATTTACCAAATGAAAGTTTTTGTAGTATAACAGTCTGCTTTCAGTATAATTAATCACATCACTTCCAAATCCAAACTGACATTTCAATTTGAATTTCATTTTGTGTTGTTGAGCATTACTTATCATTTCCTTTTGCCAACGTATTTACCAATGCTAATTTTTGTTGTATAATATTCCGATTTCAAGATGTACACGTAGCTATGACTTACGCACCCAAACTGACAATTTGAATTTGAATTTTTTTTCTTGAGTATATTTCCTTTTGCCAACGTATTTACCAAATGAAAGTTTTTGTAGTATAACAGTCTGCTTTCAGTATAATTAATCACATCACTTCCAAATCCAAACTGACATTTCAATTTGAATTTCATTTTGTGTTGTTGAGCATTACTTATCATTTCCTTTTGCCAACGTATTTACCAATGCTAATTTTTGTTGTATAATATTCCGATTTCAAGATGTACACGTAGCTATGACTTACGCACCCAAACTGACAATTTGAATTTGAATTTTTTTTCTTGAGTATATTTCCTTTTGCCAACGTATTTACCAAATGAAAGTTTTTGTAGTATAACAGTCTGCTTTCAGTATAATTAATCACATCACTTCCAAATCCAAACTGACATTTCAATTTGAATTTCATTTTGTGTTGTTGAGCATTACTTATCATTTCCTTTTGCCAACGTATTTACCAATGCTAATTTTTGTTGTATAAAATTCCGATTTCAAGATGTACACGTAGCTATGACTTACGCAGCCAAACTGACAATTTGAATTTGAATTTTTTTTCTTGAGTATATTTCCTTTTGCCAACGTATTTACCAAATGAAAGTTTTTGTAGTATAACAGTCTGCTTTCAATATAATTAATCACATCACTTCCAAATCCAAACTGACATTTCAATTTGAATTTCATTTTGTGTTGTTGAGCATTACTTATCATTTCCTTTTGCCAACGTATTTACCAATGCTAATTTTTGTTGTATAATATTCCGATTTCATGATGATCTTGGTTTGAGTTGCATTGTTACGGTATCGGGAAATTGCTAAGTGTGTTAGTGCCCGTTAGTAATTCAATCGGGTATTATTAGACGTGAAATACTTGCACCAACTTGTTTCCGTTGTCCCTTCTATACATAACGGGTGTTTGAGGGTATGGGTACCCGTTAGTAATCCAATCGGGTATTGTTGTACTTTAAAATATTTTCAACAAACTGTTTTGCCTTGCCGCTTGTAGTTGTATCGGGTGTTCACTTCGTTCCAAACGGGTTCATCCGGACTTTGCCAAATATTCGTAAACATTCGTAACGGGTGTTTGTGGTTGTGAGTACCCGTTAGTAATCCAATCGGGTATTGTTGTACTTTAAAATATTTTCAACAAACTGTTTTGCTTGCCGCTTGTAGTTGTATCGGGTGTTCACTTCGTTCCAAACGGGTTCATCCGGACTTTGCTAAATATTCGTAAACATTCGTAACGGGTGTTTGTGGTTGTGAGTACCCGTTAGTAATCCAATCGGGTATTGTTGTACTTTAAAATATTTTCAACAAACTGTTTTGCCCTGCCGCTTGTAGTTGTATCGGGTGTTCACTTCGTTCCAAATGGGTTCATCCGGACTTTGCCAAATATTCGTAAACATTCGTAACGGGTGTTTGTGGTTGTGAGTACCCGTAAGTAATCCAATCGGGTATTGTTGTACTTTAAAATATTTTCAACAAACTGTTTTGCCTTGCCGCTTGTAGTTGTATCGGGTGTTCACTTCGTTCCAAACGGGTTCATCCGGACTTTGCTAAATATTCGTAAACATTCGTAACGGGTGTTTGTGGTTGTGAGTACCCGTTAGTAATCCAATCGGGTATTGTTGTACTTTAAAATATTTTCAACAAACTGTTTTGCCTTGCCGCTTGTAGTTGTATCGGGTGTTCACTTCGTTCCAAACGGGTTCATCCGGACTTTGCCAAATATTCGTAAACATTCGTAACGGGTGTTTGTGGTTGTGAGTACCCGTTAGTAATCCAATCGGGTATTGTTGTACTTTAAAATATTTTCAACAAACTGTTTTGCCTTGCCGCTTGTAGTTGTATCGGGTGTTCACTTCGTTCCAAACGGGTTCATCCGGACTTTGCCAAATATTCGTAAACATTCGTAACGAGTGTTTGTGGTTGTGAGTACCCGTTAGTAATCCAATCGGGTATTGTTGTACTTTAAAATATTTTCAACAAACTGTTTTGCCTTGCCGCTTGTAGTCATATCGGGTGTTCACTTGGTCTCATGGCTGACTTTTTTTTCCCCTGCACAGCTGCCAGATTCGAAACTGACGAATTACGCAACCTAGAACCAGGCAATATCCTCTGGGAAGCAGTAGCACGAGGACTGTGGACTCCGAGGGACAAGATGCGATACACAGCAGGGTGGAAGACGAATTTCGGTCCACTCTCCTCTCCCAGTTCTTCGACATCTCTTGCTAGACCCCTATCAAGTGACGACTCCACGCGAACACTTCCTACCCAGGTGAGTGTTGCCAATTACAATTACAGACGACAGGCAGACAGAAACAGTGTTCATGTTTGACAATAACTTCCTGCATATAATATGTATTGTTACGAGGTGAACGGTGTTGTTGTTGCAGTTTTACTCCTCGACGCCTCGCCTTAGAGACTCGTTGCCGAGTGAACTACAGCTCAGCGAGGAATCGTCTGACGATGACGACGAATCCGCCGCCACAACCGACGACGACCCCCAATTCGCCAGTTACAAGGGAGTCGATAAGACTGCTTTCATCAGCACTTCAGATGAGGTAATGTGCATCACACCATCCGTGGGTGAAATAGTATCACGTACTCATAGTCAAACCTAGGGTTTTTATATTAAATTTACATCTCTTCCTCTCTCCCCAACAGATCACAGCAATACTACAACAGTCAGAGAAGGGGCGGAGGTGCATGGAGCTAGCAAGGCCCGAGAATACCAAGGCAGTCAGCCCATCCGACAGGAAGGCGGTAGCGGATGTTGTCATAAACCACCTTCACCGACAAGCCACCCCCGCGGGTGCGAACGTCATCCCCCATTTCTCTTACAAAGAATTGAAGTGAGTGACACCTTGAAATTTGTGATTACGCATTGTTTGTTAGTATACATGTTGGGTACTCTTATCTTAACATTCCTCTGCATAAAGACATAATAATCACGTCTTTGAATTGTTGTGTACGTTTCAGTTTCATAGCTGCTCAGTTGGCGAGATATTTCCGGGATCCCCCCTCGCTGTGGTTTACTTTATCAGCATCGACACGGGGGGGCTCGTCACACAGCAGTGACAGCACGCCGACGAAAAAACCAAGGAAGTACCCCTATGGGCACTTGTGGAGCAAAGTAAACAACCTCAAGGACTCCTGGAGGAAGGCCAATAAAGAAAAGTACGATAAAATAAAGGAGGCCAAGAAGGCAAGTGAAGCAAGGAAACGGAAGGGAGGCAAACAGAAGAGGGCCTACACAAAGAAGCCGAAGCAGCCAACCACCTCCCCTCCGCCCGTACGGAAAACTCTGACAGGTGAGTCTACTCTCTATTCATCTCTTTTCCTCCTACCACCCTCCTTGTCTGCCGTTTCTGTGTTATTTATTGTGAGGAGTCGTAACCGTTGATGTTATTTTCCTAGAGTGGAAAGAGGAACTCGAAAAACATCACTCCATCCAAACCATCAGGGGAGGTGATTGGTTGGACCGAGCGTCGATCCCCGAAGAGATACAAGAGGCGTTACGGAGGACAGCGAAGCTGCGGCACGACTACCTATGCTGTGAAGACAACAGCCTCTCCGACTACTTCGACTACTTCCCGTTCTTCAAGTCGTCCGCCCACGCAGCGAAAGTGGTGAGTTCATAATTTGAACGTATTTCATGTGCTCTGTTTATATACTTGTGCCTGCTGTTGTTTAAAGCGAGGAATATTTTTTAGTAATCGCTAATGATAGTTGTTGTTTTCTGTTACAGATAGAATCTGATTTCAAGGAGCTCTATACCATCCCGGAGGGGAGGCTGTATGAAAAGCTGAGAGAACTCCACCCGGCCATAGTCCAAGAGGCTAGCAGGTCTTCCAGAAGCGTGGAAGGGTGGGACACGATCGTCGAGTCGTTACTGTCGTACTACGAAAAAAATACCGGTGAGAAATAATTGTGATTAGCCTACTCTGTGTTCAAATTGACTAGGAATCGTTTTTTCAACTTTAATATTTTGTTGTTATACCAGGGATTCTTCTTCTTCACGCTTTGTAAACAAATGATTTGTTGAAATTGCTTTATTTGACCATGAGGTGGTTGTAATGACTGAATCGTACTGTACGAACGTGTTGCTAATGTGCTCCGTGATATTTCAGAGGAGGAGAAGAGAACGACTGCAGCTCTCGTCGCCCTCCCGTTCGCTATGGGGACTCACCGGTTGAAGAAGAGGGCAGGACTTAGAGCTCCGGTTCAGATCTCGAAGAAGGAGTCGGCAGATCACTTCGTCAAATTCCTGGACTCAGATTCTGAGGTGGACAACCTCCACGCCAAACGCCTGGAGGAAGCGGAACACGGAACATTGCAACCGTATGTCATAGCAATAGGAAAATTAGGTTCCGTCAGCCATTGTCTAGTCAAATACTTAGATTTTAGCCTTAGAACTGACACCATACTCCAGGCAGTCGATCTTTGTTTTAAATTAATAATCGTGCTGAACTGCGAGTACCCACCTCAGTGTACACACATCTGGCAAACTCTAGAATGGGTGTGCTATGATTTAAAGGTTTCTAAAAACTACCTCCACTCTGTCGTGACTATCGCTTCCACCTGTGCTCACTTCCTACGTTACCACGTTACACCCACCCCTGCTGCTCCTGCTGATGGTAGCTCCAGTGATGAAAAATCACTTGTACGAGTGTTGATACAAAAATACGACATTATAGAGGGTCAATGTGTATGCTTTGTTGAGAGTCTCAGAACAGGTGAATTGGTAACTTTCTTAAACTTAACTGGGGACAACATAATACAGTCTAACATTCTTGGTGATTCGGAACTGTTACTTTATGGTACTTGTACAAAAGCGTTTGCAGAACAACACGGATTGATTGCTTACAGTATAGATACCACCACAACCGAAATACTTGGTGCCCTTCACATAACAGATAGTCCTGCTTCAGTATCATTACCTTTGCCGTCAACTCCGGGTGTTGAGTCACATTTGCCATCAACTTCAGGGGGTGTTGAGTCACATTTGCCATTCACTTCAAGTTCCAAATCACTTTTTGACCCATCTGAGGAGGTACATCTACCATCAGCAACAGCAGTTCCTCCTGAGGCAAGCCCTGCCCTTTCAGGTGTATCTGAACCACCTCCCCTTCTGTCTCCTACATGGCCAAGAACTCCCCTTAAGGAAGCTGGATTCTACAAAGAGAGTAGGACTCCGAAAAGATTGACCCCGTCTAAAACAACCCCGTCTAAAACAACCCCGTCTAAAACAACCCCGTCTAAAACAACCCCGTCTAAAACAACCCCGTCTAAAACAACCCCGTCTAAAACAACCCCGTCTAAAACAACCCCGTCTAAAACAACACCATGTAAAACCACCCCATCTAAACTAACCACTGCAACAGCCACTCCTGAGTCTGATACCAGCACTCTGCCCGTGTCCCCACCTCCACACTTCAGCAGCTCCCCTGCATCATCCAGCGATCCGGGCAGTACTCCCAAGTCCTTGCAGGATTTGGTCGAACGCCAGAAACTGGCGGTACGTGGCAGTAAGAGTAAAAAATAGCTAACATACCCATCACGTCCTCACCACTGATTGCTTTACAACGTGTCTACACTGAGGTGGTGCTAGTTAGTTACCATTTGTGCATCAACTGTTCCTTGATGACCATTCTGAATAATATGTAAATAACATTCTATAATAATATATATTCTAAATAAAATTTTTTTGAAGTCGACCATATTTCATTGGGTATAATATATACATCACTGTTCCAACATGAGTGGTACAGAACATTACAAATTTCACTACTGTCCCTTAACATTCAGAGAAGTTGAATTTCATTCATTTTAAAAACTGTCAAACCGCCGATATACTTTCCCAAATACGTTGTAGTTAAAGCTCTAGACTATACGTATTAGTGCGAAACAACCTGTGATTAAACATAAACATAGACAATTATATATATATATATATATATATATATATATATATATATATGCATACGTTATCAAATATTGTTGCATATAACGAGTCCAATAAACTGTGATACTGTTAATGTACTTAGTTAAGAAACAAATTGCTATAAACAATCTGCGTACGAAAACAAATTATTTAGACTATACGTATCTATACGCTCTAGACTATACGTATTAGTGCGAAACAACCTGTAATTAAACATAAACATAGACAATTTTATATACCGATATATAATAATATGCATACGTTATCAAATATTGTTGCATATAACGAGTCCAATAAACTGTGATACTGTTAAACTGTTTATTTTGTTGTTGTACTTAGTTAAGAAACAAATTGCTATAAACAATCTGCGTACGAAAACAAATTATTTATTTCCGATTTTTATTGTGAATTTGAACTTTATGACTTATGAATAAATTGATGACCTAAACACTTGTGTTAACTCTCCTTTGCCCAAGCTGTGTTCACCTTTACAAATAAGAATTACTTATTGCAACTATTTACATTTCTATACATTTATAACTTTCATTTCTTTGTTCAACTGTTTGTTCAACACTTTTGATTTCAATGAGTATTTCGATTTCAATTTCATGAGTATGTTTCACGCAGGTTCCTCACCAGGCTTCGAAATCCTCCTTCTCCCTACTCCTTAGGATTCCTCCTAATCCCAATCCATCGCTACCCTTTTGCATCTCCCTACGCTCTACTAATAATTACCTGATTGGTAGAGCCATTGGAGAATGCAAACGGTTAGGGTGGAAATGGGCTCATTAGGAATCCAATGGGGTAGTGAGAAGTAGGCTCGATAGAATCCTATCGGGTTCTACGAGTGGACGCTCGATAGAATCCTATCGGGTTCTACGAGTGGACGCTCGATAGAATCCTAGCGGGTTCTACGAGTGGACGCTCGATAGAATCCTAGCGGGTTCTACGAGTGGACGCTCGATAGAATCCTAGCGGGTTCTACGAGTGGACGCCCGGTAGAATACTATCGGGCGTCCACTCGTGGAACCCGCTAGGATTCTATCGGGCGTCCACTCGTGGAACCCGCTAGGATTCTATCGGGCGTCCACTCGTAGAACCCGCTAGGATTCTATCGAGCGTCCACTCGTAGAACCCGCTAGGATTCTATCGGGCGTCCATTCGTAGAACCCGATAGATCCCAAGCGGGCGTTAGGTGGTAGACCCGATAGAACCCAAGCGGGTGTTAGGTGGTAGACCCGATAGAACCCAAGCGGGTGTTAGGTGGTAGACCCGATAGAACCCAAGCGGGTGTTAGGTGGTAGACCCGATTGCAATCAAACGGGTGTTAGGTGGTAGACCCGATTGCAATCAAACGGGTGTTAGGTGGTAGACCCGATTGCAATCAAACGGGTGTTAGGTGGTAGACCCGATTGCAATCAAACGGGTGTTAGGTGGTAGACCCGATTGCAATCAAACGGGTGTTAGGTGGTAGACCCGATCGCAATCAAACGGGTGTTAGGTGGTAGACCCGATCGCAATCAAACGGGTGTTAGGTGGTAGACCCGATCGCAATCAAACGGGTGTTAGGTGGTAGACCCGATTGCAATCAAACGGGTGTTAGGTGGTAGACCCGCTAGGAACAGCATGGACGTGCAAGGATTACCCGATTGTTTTCAATTTTTTGCCCGATTGGAAACCAAACGGGTGTTTCTTTACAGCACGTTCGGCTGCTATCGGGTATCCCAGCACGTACGTGCTGTGATTACCCGATAGGGTCTTATCAGTAGATTCCTATCGGGTACCCCTAATCCCTATCGGGTTTTTTTCAAAGTTTTCACCGGCCTGCGAGCACCACGAGGTGGTAAAACAATGCGTTTTTTCTCTCGGTGTACGATCTGTAACACCACCATCCACCACAAACACTCAAGCTAGACAGGTAGGATTTATTATTAGAAATTAAGCTTATACCCATACAATACACTTTTCATATTGCTTTTACCTATACAATGTACTTTTCGAGGTGGTGTAGAGATAAATAATCCTTGGCTATCCTCTTGACAGCGGTGTGAAGCAACACTTTCTCTCTGTTGTGTACTGTTTCATGCGAGCGGTCCTCATTTGCTGTGGTGGCTTCTTTTCCCGTAGTCCACAGGAATATGCTTTACATTTGGACCTACATTTCTCTGCACATGTCCACCTCAGTTCACCACTGGCCAGTTTTTTATCTCGGAAAATTACGTTCGGCACCTCTCTTGCTACTCCTGCAACCCACTCCGTTACTGGTTCAGACGTAATCATTATTGCAACTGCCCAAACCGACAGAGGACGGCGATTATCAGCCGTTATCGTCAATATCTACGACGGGGGCGAAAGGTGATAGTCCGGAGGGCACGGCGCTGATATCTCAGGGGCGAAACGTAGGACGGCGAAATGGACTGTATTTCCCGAAGGCGGGGGCGAAACCTACGACACTCGAAACTGCAACGGCAGATACAACGATGCCGTGGGAGGGGGTTGTTCTCTCGAATTTAACCAAATTCGATCCAGGAATTGATTTTTCAGGGCGTTTCCGATCAAAAATATCTCCTAGCAATATTTTTTCAACTCTTAGCTTTCTTGTTTTCGGAGTTTCACGGTATCATTTCGTAAGTAACGTTTTTTTCCTGGCCATAATACCCATTTTTTAAATCCTCAAAAAAAATTTGTGACTACCTCGTTAAATTTCCTTTCAGAATATGCCAGGTTGAAGAATTTTTGAGCGGTGTAAACCCCTGGAATTCTCGCTTGAAAATCGGAATTTGGCGCATCTCAGGTAATGCGAAAACTTCAAAGCGATCATTTTCAGTTTTGCTATACTAGTTGAGAAAATTCCGTTTGAATCCAAAAAAACTTGGGTTTCTTCAGGAAATCGAGTGTTTTAGCGTGATATATGCTAGATAGGTATCTTTTTCCTCATAATTTTCAACGCTGAATCGAATGATGTTGCTCTTGTTCCATTCTGAACGATTCTGCCCTATGTTACTCGTACTGTTTTTGGCAATTTTCGTTTTTACATTGACATGTTTTTGTCTCGGGCCACCATTCTATACCACTTTTGATGATCTTATATCAATGTCGGTGATTTGTAGCCCTTGTTTACCGATTTTTAGGGATTGTTGACCCACACAAACTCATCTGCTGAATATTTGACCCACATTTGGTTTTCGAAATCAGCTCATCTTCAAAATCATCCTTTTGTTTGCCGTTACAGACACTGGCGAGATGTCAACACCGAGAGAAAAATGTGGCGCACCATGCCCGCTAGGAACACTCGGAATTGATTTCCCGATAGGGAACCTAGCGGGTGTGCCTAATCCCAAGCGGGTAGGGTGAAAATCGTATCGGGTGATGTTAAAAATCTATCGGGAAGACGTAACTCCAATCGGGTACGACATAAATTTCTATCGGGCTGCCATAAAAATCTATCGGGCTGTTAGATTAGCCCCTCCTATCGGGTATGGTTCGGATATTTTTGTATCGGGCATTCGTAAAAACAAGCGGGTTTTGGTAATTCCTAACGGGTATTCGTCAAAATCGTATCGGGTGGCGACTTAACCCTAACGGGCTTTTATAATGGGAACTACACCCGTTAAGAAATCAATCGGGTCTGTTGGTTGTCTATCGGGTTTCATAACAAATTCCTATCGGGTCCATGAAACCCAAGCGAGCATGCAAATATTCCAAAAAAATACCCGTTAGCGCACTATCGGGTCATCTGAACATTTACGTCTCCCGTTTGATGATCTATCGGGTTTTTTTCAAAATTCCTAGCGGGTGTATGAAAAACGATCTAGCTAGCAAATGTTGAAAAAAATACCCGTTAGCACACTATCGGGTCATCTGAGCATTTACGTCTCCCGTTTGATAACCTATCGGGTTTATGCAAAATTCCTATCGGGTGTATGAAAAACGATCTAGCTAGCAAATGTTGAAAAAAAATACCCGTTAGCACACTATCCGGTCATCTGAGCATTTACGTCTCCCGTTTGATAACCTATCGGGTTTTATGCAAACCTCCTATCGGGTGTACGAAAAACAATCGAGCATGGAAATGTTCAAAAAAATACCTGTTAGCTGACTGTCGGGTCATCTGAGCATTAAGATCTCCCGATTGATAATCTATCGGGTTTATACAAAATTCCTATCGGGTAGAAATAAAATTAATCGAGCTGGGAAATATGCATAAAATACCCGTTAGCGCCTATCGGGTGAAATAATTGTCAAGAGCTCCCCCTTAATAATCTATCGGGTTACATCACACATCGCTATCGGGCCTATGAAAGCCAATCGAGCAGGGAAATAGTGAACAAAAATACCCGTTAGTCTTCCTATCGGGTGATGTTTGTTGCTAACAACACCCGATTGAAGATCTACCATTTCCATTGAGTGATCCCTATCGGGTAGAGAAAAATCGATCGAGCTGAGAAATATTCATAAAATACCCGTTAGCCACCAATCGGGTGATATAATTGTTAACAGCTCCCGCTTAATAATCAACCGGGTTGCATCGACCAACATCTATCGGGTTGAACAATGCAATCGAGCAGGGAAATGCCGAACAAAATACCCGTTAGTAGCTCTATCGGGTGGATGTAATTGATAACAACACCCGAGTGAACATCTATCGGGTTGCACAGACGAGTCTCTATCGGGTTTTGGAAAATCAATGGAGCAGGAAAATATTGAAAAAATACCCGTTGGCTGCCTATCGGGTGATATAATTGTTAACAGCTCCCGCTTAGTAATCAATCGGGTTGTCCAATGATTCCCTATCGAGTAGGCAACATTTCTATCGGGTGTCAATTAGGTCCCGCCACAATTTGAACTTGGTCGAAGGGGCATTGGCTCCGGAGATGGATTCACAAATTTTTTCCCAGGTTCCGAGTGAGCGTTGAAGGGTTTTACAATTTGAACTTGGTCAAAGGGGCATTGGCTCTGGAGACGGATTCACAAATATTTTCCCAGGTTCCGAGTGACCGTTGAAAGGTTTTATGTGAGGATTTAGATGCGTACAATTCTCACACAAAAGCCTGCAACGGTGAATGAAGAGTTGGGAAAATATTTGTGGTTTAATGATAGCTCAGGTAGCCCGAATCCCTGTGAGGAGGTATAGGAAGCGAAGCCTGCAGTCACCATTTCTAAAGGATAACTGTTTTTGGGGAGTGGTGAGAATTTGAGAATAACAACTCTTTCCCTTCACCTCCCGTAAATATGGACGTTTGGAGGACATGTACTTGTTACCATGGGAGGGTTCACGCGAAGAAATATGGTAAAGTTGAGGGAATTGTGAAGGACATGATACTGGACCTGAAAATTAAAAACGCTGCAAAGTCCTTGTCACGCATGGGTTTATTATTATTCTATATGCAGAAATGGTGGCTGTTCATTTATTGTTGCTTTCATGTAAAATAATTATTGAAATAGTTATTTCCGGTGGTTCCCACAAATTTTGGCCCCCAAAACTTGAATTAGGTATCTACGCTTTTTTTTCTTTTTTATTTCAAATTATCTTTGATCATTGCCCAACCCACCCGCCCATTTACCCGCAGGGTGGCTGTCCACAAGCATAATCCAATTGACATGTTGTCGTCCTTCACCAGTTTTCGAGTTTTATATATATTATCAACAGATTTATGCTGAGCACCCCCACCTGAGAGAATTATGACTCCGTATTTTTTTTTGTACTGATGAGTCCTCAGTATAGTCGAGAGTCAGTTAGACTTGGTTTTCATTGAATTTTTACCTCCCCTCCCAACGAGTATTTCTCTCTGGTGCGGGGGGTGCTCGACCTCGTTGAAATACCCGTTAGTAGCTCTATCGGGTGGATGTAATAGATAACAACACCCGATTGAACATCTATCCGGTTGCACATACGAGTCCCTATCGGGTTTTGGAAAACCAATCGAGCAGGAAAATATTCAAAAAATACCCGTTGGCTGCCTATCGGGTGATATAATTGTTAACAGCTCCCGCTTAGTAATCAATCGGGTTGTCCAATGATTCCCTATCGAGTAGGCAACAAGTCTATCGGGTATTAATTAGTTCCAGCCACAATTTGAACTTGGTCGAAGGGGCATTGGCTCTGAAGACGGATTCACAAATATTTTCCGAGGTTCCGAGTGAGCGTTGAAGGGTTTTACATTTTGAACTTGGTCAAAGGGGCATTGGCTCTGGAGACGGTTTCACAAATATTTTCCCAGGTTCCGAGTGACCATTGAAAGGTTTTATGTGAGGATTTAGATGCGTACAATTCTCACACAAAAGCCTGCAACGGTGAATGAAGAGTTGGGAAAATATTTGTGGTTTAATGATAGCTCAGGTAGCCCGAATCCCTGTGAGGAGGTATAGGAAGCGAAGCCTGCAGTCACCATTTCTAAAGGATAACTGTTTTTGGGGAGTGGTGAGAATACGAGAATAACAACTGTTTCCCTTCACCTCCCGTAAATAAGGACGTTTGGAGGACATGTACTTGTTACCATGGGAGGGTTCACGCGAAGAAATATGGTAAAGTTGAGGGAATTGTGAAGGACAGATACTGGACGTGAAAATTAAAAACGGAAACAACAAAATGAATATGTAATGGATGTTGCCTCTCATTAGGCGAATTTTAGGATATATTTTCCGAAAAATTTTCCAGGATTAAATGATGTCTATCGGGTTGTAATGAGAAATCGCTATCGGGCCCATGAAAGCCAATCGAGCAGGGAGATATTCAAAAGATATCCGTTAGCATCGTAACGGTTCATCTCATAGCTCCCGATACATAATCAACCGGGTTGCATCGACCAACGTCTATCGGGTTGAACAATGCAATCGAGCAGGGAAATGCCGAACAAAATACCCGTTAGTAGCTCTATCGGGTGGATGTAATTGATAACAACACCCGATTGAACATCTATCGGGTTGAACAGACGAGTCCCTATCGGGTTTTGGAAAACCAATCGAGCAGGAAAAAATTCGAAAAAATCCCCGTTGGCTGCCTATCGGGTGATATAATTGTTAACAGCTCCCGCTTAGTAAACAATCGGGTTGTCCAATGATTCCCTATCGAGTAGGCAACATTTCTATCGGGTATTAATTAGTTCCCGCCACAATTTGAACTTGGTCGAAGGGGCATTGGCTCTGAAGACGGATTCACAAATATTTTCCCAGTTTCCGAGTGACCGTTGAAGGGTTTCATGTGAGGATTTTTAATGATATGTTTAATAGGTAATATGTCGTAACGTATAAGTGATCAGGAATTTGAGTAACAGCAAGGAATTTGAATTTGAAGCGCATACTTTTCAATGCAAGTAAATTAGGTGTATATAAGTATACCACATAAAAACGTATTGTACACGCATGTATAAAACACGTTTGTAGGACATCCGATTGTTACCATGCAAAGGATATGGAGAAATACTGAACTTGGCAGAATCGTCATGGTTCGGATTCAGCAGAAATAACTGAAAATTGGGAACAACAATTAAACAGTATTTTGGAAAACGGTTGTTGAGCGCATGATGACCTATAATAATAATAATATATTCGTGGGCGAGAAGTAATTTGGCATGAGCCAAATTGAGTAGTTTGGCGGGTCATTTTCACCCGAGCTATACTCATTGTGTGACCATCTCTGTGAATGAAGTGTAATATAATATTATATTGTATTGCATACAGTTTTGATAAAAACGACAGCATTTACAAAGTGATGTGCGTCGCTTTTGCAACTTTTCATGTGTCATTCAATGCCGGAAGGAATCTGAGGGCAGTAAGTACCTATACGTCATTTATTTCTAAGTCCATTACATGTTGTAAGTTGTTATGTTGAGCATGTACATGCTTAAATTATCAATTAAATTGAATTATCAATGGAAAGAGTCGTTAATGACTCGGGGTATTTGCGATGGGGATTTTTTAATGTTTTTTCCCAGTAGGCACAGGTACCTATATACTAATGGTAGGCACGTAGGAGTTTCTGGCAGAAATGTTAGAAAAACCGTACACTTGTTAGCAAGTGAGTGAAAACCCGATACGAATTGAAAAAAAAAAAAAACCACAGTCATGCAGCGTGGCTATAAGAGCGAATTTTCGAAGAAATAAGTGATTTTATGTAAAATGTGATGTTTGGGATATCCCATTCAAATATGGGCAATCTTAAACTTATTGGGTAATTATAGGTATTCCAGTATGACGCTATTCGGTTAATTCGGTATGCATGAAATATGGGCATACGTTACAAATTTTTTGTTCCATTTTTTGCCGAGTAACACCTCGTTTTATAGATTTTCCAACCCTGAACACGATGGTAAAGTCAGAATTGCGATATCCCATTCCGTTATCAGATTAGAGCAAACGAACCAGGAAGAACATCTCAAGAAATAACCACGTTCCTTCATCTTCAAAGTGCTCCAGTTTGAGAAAGGAATGAGATATCGCAATTATGATTTCACCATCGTGTTCAGCTTACAAAAACCTTTAAAATGAGGTGTCACTTGTCAGACTGCTTCATTTTGGGAATTTATGGGTAATTTTTCTCCCCTAAAGTCCCCAAAATTCCCCCTTAGAGTGACCCGATTCTGCCCATCTACGAACTTAGCCTGTCGATTGCCAAGACAGATTTTTCGTGCAAATTTGAACTTTTTATCTCAATTCTTTCGAGAGTTATCGTCTGGAATGACACATACATATATATATTAACCCAGTGAGTCTTTAACCAAGAACATGTCTTTCGGCAGTGAATTCAGGATGGTCTGAAACGGATTTTGGTATAAAAATCTTTCGGAAATTCGAGTTTTAAACATTTTGGACCGAGAACAATAGCTTCCTTTTCTTCGAAAATTCCCTAAAACCCGTTACGAGTTTCAAACTACCCGTTAGGAAGTTGTGAAAAACCCGATAGGCGTAACAGAAACTCGATGGGAATCGGAAAACCGTTTGAAATCGGGAAACCCGACACGGTTGAAAGAAAAACCCGATTGGGAGGTAAAAAGACGTTACGACATTCGTAAACCCGATAGGAGTTGAAAAAGACGTTACGGCATTCGGGAACCCGATGGGAGACAGAAAACACCCGATAGGAATCTGAATTTGGATACCCGATGGAAATCTCAACACCCGATAGGGGATTTGAAAAAGTCGCTAGAAACATTCAGACACCCGATAGAAGGTAAAAAACACCCGATAGGAGCCAACGCCTGCCCGTGTTGTTGAGCATTACTTATCATTTCCTTTTGCCAACGTATTTACCAATGCTAATTTTTGTTGTATAAAATTCCGATTTCAAGATGTACACGTAGCTATGACTTACGCAGCCAAAGTGACAAATTGAATTTGAATTTTTTTTTCTTGAGTATATTTCCTTTTGCCAACGTATTCACCAAATGAAAGTTTTTGTAGTATAACAGTCTGCTTTCAATATAATTAATCACATCACTTCCAAATCCAAACTGACATTTCAATTTGAATTTCATTTTGTGTTGTTGAGCATTACTTATCATTTCCTTTTGCCAACGTATTTACCAATGCTAATTTTTGTTGTATAAAATTCCGATTTCAAGATGTACACGTAGCTATGACTTACGCACCCAAACTGACAATTTGAATTTGAATTTTTTTCTTGAGTATATTTCCTTTTGCCAACGTATTTACCAAATGAAAGTTTTTGTAGTATAACAGTCTGCTTTCAGTATAATTAATCACATCACTTCCAAATCCAAACTGACATTTCAATTTGAATTTCATTTTGTGTTGTTGAGCATTACTTATCATTTCCTTTTGCCAACGTATTTACCAATGCTAATTTTTGTTGTATAAAATTCCGATTTCAAGATGTACACGTAGCTATGACTTACGCAGCCAAAGTGACAAATTGAATTTGAATTTTTTTTTCTTGAGTATATTTCCTTTTGCCAACGTATTCACCAAATGAAAGTTTTTGTAGTATAACAGTCTGCTTTCAATATAATTAATCACATCACTTCCAAATCCAAACTGACATTTCAATTTGAATTTCATTTTGTGTTGTTGAGCATTACTTATCATTTCCTTTTGCCAACGTATTTACCAATGCTAATTTTTGTTGTATAAAATTCCGATTTCAAGATGTACACGTAGCTATGACTTACGCAGCCAAACTGACAATTTGAATTTGAATTTTTTTTCTTGAGTATATTTCCTTTTGCCAACGTATTTACCAAATGAAAGTTTTTGTAGTACAACAGTCTGCTTTCAATATAATTAATCACATCACTTCCAAATCCAAACTGACATTTCAATTTGAATTTCATTTTGTGTTGTTGAGCATTACTTATCATTTCCTTTTGCCAACGTATTTACCAATGCTAATTTTTGTTGTATAATATTCCGATTTCATGATGATCTTGGTTTGAGTTGCATTGTTACGGTATCGGGAAATTGCTAAGTGTGTTAGTGCCCGTTAGTAATTCAATCGGGTATTATTAGACGTGAAATACTTGCACCAACTCGTTTCCGTTGTCCCTTCTATACATAACGGGTGTTTGAGGGTATGGGTACCCGTTAGTAATCCAATCGGGTATTGTTGTACTTTAAAATATTTTCAACAAACTGTTTTGCCTTGCCGCTTGTAGTTGTATCGGGTGTTCACTTCGTTCCAAACGGGTTCATCCGGACTTTGCCAAATATTCGTAAACATTCGTAACGGGTGTTTGTGGTTGTGAGTACCCGTTAGTAATCCAATCGGGTATTGTTGTACTTTAAAATATTTTCAACAAACTGTTTTGCCTTGCCGCTTGTAGTTGTATCGGGTGTTCACTTCGTTCCAAACGGGTTCATCCGGACTTTGCCAAATATTCGTAAACATTCGTAACGGGTGTTTGTGGTTGTGAGTACCCGTTAGTAATCCAATCGGGTATTGTTGTACTTTAAAATATTTTCAACAAACTGTTTTGCCTTGCCGCTTGTAGTTGTATCGGGTGTTCACTTCGTTCCAAACGGGTTCATCCGGACTTTGCTAAATATTCGTAAACATTCGTAACGGGTGTTTGTGGTTGTGAGTACCCGTTAGTAATCCAATCGGGTATTGTTGTACTTTAAAATATTTTCAACAAACTGTTTTGCCTTGCCGCTTGTAGTCATATCGGGTGTTCACTTGGTCTCATGGCTGACTTTTTTTTCCCCTGCACAGCTGCCAGATTCGAAACTGACGAATTACGCAACCTAGAACCAGGCAATATCCTCTGGGAAGCAGTAGCACGAGGACTGTGGACTCCGAGGGACAAGATGCGATACACAGCAGGGTGGAAGACGAATTTCGGTCCACTCTCCTCTCCCAGTTCTTCGACATCTCTTGCTAGACCCCTATCAAGTGACGACTCCACGCGAACACTTCCTACCCAGGTGAGTGTTGCCAATTACAATTACAGACGACAGGCAGACAGAAACAGTGTTCATGTTTGACAATAACTTCCTGCATATAATATGTATTGTTACGAGGTGAACGGTGTTGTTGTTGCAGTTTTACTCCTCGACGCCTCGCCTTAGAGACTCGTTGCCGAGTGAACTACAGCTCAGCGAGGAATCGTCTGACGATGACGACGAATCCGCCGCCACAACCGACGACGACCCCCAATTCGCCAGTTACAAGGGAGTCGATAAGACTGCTTTCATCAGCACTTCAGATGAGGTAATGTGCATCACACCATCCGTGGGTGAAATAGTATCACGTACTCATAGTCAAACCTAGGGTTTTTATATTAAATTTACATCTCTTCCTCTCTCCCCAACAGATCACAGCAATACTACAACAGTCAGAGAAGGGGCGGAGGTGCATGGAGCTAGCAAGGCCCGAGAATACCAAGGCAGTCAGCCCATCCGACAGGAAGGCGGTAGCGGATGTTGTCATAAACCACCTTCACCGACAAGCCACCCCCGCGGGTGCGAACGTCATCCCCCATTTCTCTTACAAAGAATTGAAGTGAGTGACACCTTGAAATTTGTGATTACGCATTGTTTGTTAGTATACATGTTGGGTACTCTTATCTTAACATTCCTCTGCATAAAGACATAATAATCACGTCTTTGAATTGTTGTGTACGTTTCAGTTTCATAGCTGCTCAGTTGGCGAGATATTTCCGGGATCCCCCCTCGCTGTGGTTTACTTTATCAGCATCGACACGGGGGGGCTCGTCACACAGCAGTGACAGCACGCCGACGAAAAAACCAAGGAAGTACCCCTACGGGCACTTGTGGAGCAAAGTAAACAACCTCAAGGACTCCTGGAGGAAGGCCAATAAAGAAAAGTACGATAAAATAAAGGAGGCCAAGAAGGCAAGTGAAGCAAGGAAACGGAAGGGAGGCAAACAGAAGAGGGCCTACACAAAGAAGCCGAAGCAGCCAACCACCTCCCCTCCGCCCGTACGGAAAACTCTGACAGGTGAGTCTACTCTCTATTCATCTCTTTTCCTCCTACCACCCTCCTTGTCTGCCGTTTCTGTGTTATTTATTGTGAGGAGTCGTAACCGTTGATGTTATTTTCCTAGAGTGGAAAGAGGAACTCGAAAAACATCACTCCATCCAAACCATCAGGGGAGGTGATTGGTTGGACCGAGCGTCGATCCCCGAAGAGATACAAGAGGCGTTACGGAGGACAGCGAAGCTGCGGCACGACTACCTATGCTGTGAAGACAACAGCCTCTCCGACTACTTCGACTACTTCCCGTTCTTCAAGTCGTCCGCCCACGCAGCGAAAGTGGTGAGTTCATAATTTGAACGTATTTCATGTGCTCTGTTTATATACTTGTGCCTGCTGTTGTTTAAAGCGAGGAATATTTTTTAGTAATCGCTAATGATAGTTGTTGTTTTCTGTTACAGATAGAATCTGATTTCAAGGAGCTCTATACCATCCCGGAGGGGAGGCTGTATGAAAAGCTGAGAGAACTCCACCCGGCCATAGTCCAAGAGGCTAGCAGGTCTTCCAGAAGCGTGGAAGGGTGGGACACGATCGTCGAGTCGTTACTGTCGTACTACGAAAAAAATACCGGTGAGAAATAATTGTGATTAGCCTACTCTGTGTTCAAATTGACTAGGAATCGTTTTTTCAACTTTAATATTTTGTTGTTATACCAGGGATTCTTCTTCTTCACGCTTTGTAAACAAATGATTTGTTGAAATTGCTTTATTTGACCATGAGGTGGTTGTAATGACTGAATCGTACTGTACGAACGTGTTGCTAATGTGCTCCGTGATATTTCAGAGGAGGAGAAGAGAACGACTGCAGCTCTCGTCGCCCTCCCGTTCGCTATGGGGACTCACCGGTTGAAGAAGAGGGCAGGACTTAGAGCTCCGGTTCAGATCTCGAAGAAGGAGTCGGCAGATCACTTCGTCAAATTCCTGGACTCAGATTCTGAGGTGGACAACCTCCACGCCAAACGCCTGGAGGAAGCGGAACACGGAACATTGCAACCGTATGTCATAGCAATAGGAAAATTAGGTTCCGTCAGCCATTGTCTAGTCAAATACTTAGATTTTAGCCTTAGAACTGACACCATACTCCAGGCGGTCGATCTTTGTTTTAAATTAATAATCGTGCTGAACTGCGAGTACCCACCTCAGTGTACACACATCTGGCAAACTCTAGAATGGGTGTGCTATGATTTAAAGGTTTCTAAAAACTACCTCCACTCTGTCGTGACTATCGCTTCCACCTGTGCTCACTTCCTACGTTACCACGTTACACCCACCCCTGCTGCTCCTGCTGATGGTAGCTCCAGTGATGAAAAATCACTTGTACGAGTGTTGATACAAAAATACGACATTATAGAGGGTCAATGTGTATGCTTTGTTGAGAGTCTCAGAACAGGTGAATTGGTAACTTTCTTAAACTTAACTGGGGACAACATAATACAGTCTAACATTCTTGGTGATTCGGAACTGTTACTTTATGGTACTTGTACAAAAGCGTTTGCAGAACAACACGGATTGATTGCTTACAGTATAGATACCACCACAACCGAAATACTTGGTGCCCTTCACATAACAGATAGTCCTGCTTCAGTATCATTACCTTTGCCGTCAACTCCGGGTGTTGAGTCACATTTGCCATCAACTTCAGGGGGTGTTGAGTCACATTTGCCATTCACTTCAAGTTCCAAATCACTTTTTGACCCATCTGAGGAGGTACATCTACCATCAGCAACAGCAGTTCCTCCTGAGGCAAGCCCTGCCCTTTCAGGTGTATCTGAACCACCTCCCCTTCTGTCTCCTACATGGCCAAGAACTCCCCTTAAGGAAGCTGGATTCTACAAAGAGAGTAGGACTCCGAAAAGATTGACCCCGTCTAAAACAACCCCGTCTAAAACAACCCCGTCTAAAACAACCCCGTCTAAAACAACCCCGTCTAAAACAACCCCGTCTAAAACAACCCCGTCTAAAACAACCCCGTCTAAAACAACCCCGTCTAAAACAACACCATGTAAAACCACCCCATCTAAACTAACCACTGCAACAGCCACTCCTGAGTCTGATACCAGCACTCTGCCCGTGTCCCCACCTCCACACTTCAGCAGCTCCCCTGCATCATCCAGCGATCCGGGCAGTACTCCCAAGTCCTTGCAGGATTTGGTCGAACGCCAGAAACTGGCGGTACGTGGCAGTAAGAGTAAAAAATAGCTAACATACCCATCACGTCCTCACCACTGATTGCTTTACAACGTGTCTACACTGAGGTGGTGCTAGTTAGTTACCATTTGTGCATCAACTGTTCCTTGATGACCATTCTGAATAATATGTAAATAACATTCTATAATAATATATATTCTAAATAAAATTTTTTTGAAGTCGACCATATTTCATTGGGTATAATATATACATCACTGTTCCAACATGAGTGGTACAGAACATTACAAATTTCACTACTGTCCCTTAACATTCAGAGAAGTTGAATTTCATTCATTTTAAAAACTGTCAAACCGCCGATATACTTTCCCAAATACGTTGTAGTTAAAGCTCTAGACTATACGTATTAGTGCGAAACAACCTGTGATTAAACATAAACATAGACAATTATATATATATATATATATATATATATATATATATATATATATATATGCATACGTTATCAAATATTGTTGCATATAACGAGTCCAATAAACTGTGATACTGTTAATGTACTTAGTTAAGAAACAAATTGCTATAAACAATCTGCGTACGAAAACAAATTATTTAGACTATACGTATCTATACGCTCTAGACTATACGTATTAGTGCGAAACAACCTGTAATTAAACATAAACATAGACAATTTTATATACCGATATATAATAATATGCATACGTTATCAAATATTGTTGCATATAACGAGTCCAATAAACTGTGATACTGTTAAACTGTTTATTTTGTTGTTGTACTTAGTTAAGAAACAAATTGCTATAAACAATCTGCGTACGAAAACAAATTATTTATTTCCGATTTTTATTGTGAATTTGAACTTTATGACTTATGAATAAATTGATGACCTAAACACTTGTGTTAACTCTCCTTTGCCCAAGCTGTGTTCACCTTTACAAATAAGAATTACTTATTGCAACTATTTACATTTCTATACATTTATAACTTTCATTTCTTTGTTCAACTGTTTGTTCAACACTTTTGATTTCAATGAGTATTTCGATTTCAATTTCATGAGTATGTTTCACGCAGGTTCCTCACCAGGCTTCGAAATCCTCCTTCCCCCTACTCCTTAGGATTCCTCCTAATCCCAATCCATCGCTACCCTTTTGCATCTCCCTACGCTCTACTAATAATTACCTGATTGGTAGAGCCATTGGAGAATGCAAACGGTTAGGGTGGAAATGGGCTCATTAGGAATCCAATGGGGTAGTGAGAAGTAGGCTCGATAGAATCCTATCGGGTTCTACGAGTGGACGCTCGATAGAATCCTAGCGGGTTCTACGAGTGGACGCTCGATAGAATCCTAGCGGGTTCTACGAGTGGACGCTCGATAGAATCCTAGCGGGTTCTACGAGTGGACGCTCGATAGAATCCTAGCGGGTTCTACGAGTGGACGCCCGCTAGGATTCTATCGGGCGTCCACTCGTGGAACCCGCTAGGATTCTATCGGGCGTCCACTCGTAGAACCCGCTAGGATTCTATCGGGCGTCCACTCGTGGAACCCGCTAGGATTCTATCGGGCGTCCACTCGTGGAACCCGCTAGGATTCTATCGGGCGTCCACTCGTAGAACCCGCTAGGATTCTATCGAGCGTCCACTCGTAGAACCCGCTAGGATTCTATCGGGCGTCCATTCGTAGAACCCGATAGATCCCAAGCGGGCGTTAGGTGGTAGACCCGATAGAACCCAAGCGGGTGTTAGGTGGTAGACCCGATAGAACCCAAGCGGGTGTTAGGTGGTAGACCCGATAGAACCCAAGCGGGTGTTAGGTGGTAGACCCGATTGCAATCAAACGGGTGTTAGGTGGTAGACCCGATTGCAATCAAACGGGTGTTAGGTGGTAGACCCGATTGCAATCAAACGGGTGTTAGGTGGTAGACCCGATTGCAATCAAACGGGTGTTAGGTGGTAGACCCGATTGCAATCAAACGGGTGTTAGGTGGTAGACCCGATTGCAATCAAACGGGTGTTAGGTGGTAGACCCGATTGCAGTCAAACGGGTGTTAGGTGGTAGACCCGATCGCAATCAAACGGGTGTTAGGTGGTAGACCCGATTGCAATCAAACGGGTGTTAGGTGGTAGACCCGCTAGGAACAGCATGGACGTGCAAGGATTACCCGATTGTTTTCAATTTTTTGCCCGATTGGAAACCAAACGGGTGTTTCTTTACAGCACGTTCGGCTGCTATCGGGTATCCCAGCACGTACGTGCTGTGATTACCCGATAGGGTCTTATCAGTAGATTCCTATCGGGTACCCCTAATCCCTATCGGGTTTTTTTCAAAGTTTTCACCGGCCTGCGAGCACCACGAGGTGGTAAAACAATGCGTTTTTTCTCTCGGTGAAACATTTCTCTTCGAAAATTCGCTTCAAGCCCCCGAAGATCATCTATGCGCAACTTAGCGCAGTGATCCCCTCTCCCTTCATCCAAGACTCATGACATCATTACCCTACGAATTTTCACGTGTAAATGTTGGGGAAAGTGTTATGTAATCCAATGTATTTCTCTCATAGTTCCAATGTAGTTCTCATAGTTTCCAAAGTTGTACAGCTAGTTCTTAGTCGATTGATGAGAGAACCTTTAAAACATGGATGAGATTCCAATAACTCTTCTTTTTCTTTGTTGAAAACCCTCTCCTTTCTTCATTCCGTTCACAAAACAGAATGATTACCTCCGGAAAATTAATGAGGAATATGAAAATTGGGCCATCAAACGATGAAAAGAGATGAAATTCATTCAAGCAATTCTGAACTCTTTCTTAACGAGCAAAGCACTTATTTATATGAAATTAGAGGATAAAATCTCGAGAATGATTAACTAATTAATGAATTGTTACGAAAAACGCTGCAAAGTCTTTGTCACACGGGTTTATTATTCTGTTGGACATACCTACAGAAAAGTTGGATGTTCATTTATTGTTTCTTTCATGCGAAATAATTGAATTACCTATTTCTGGTGGTTTCCACCAATTTTGGCCCCCAAAAACACGAGTTTCGCTCTTTATTTTTTATTATTCTTTTTATTTATTTTTTCAAATTATCTTCGATCATTGATAGTGCCTGTGATGGTGATTGATAGTGATGGTGATTTCAGACAATTTCCCAGGTTTTTGACTCATAAAACATGTATTTTGGGAGCTTAACCTTCGTTACAACCTCAGTTTTTCACTCTTTGGTCAAAATTGACTTCATACTCGGTGTTCTCGCCCTAAAAACATGGAAAAAGATACCTCAATAGCTCATTTTACTAAAACACTAGTAAACCTTATTTTTACACCAGTTTTTCATCCATAACACCCTGGGAGTCCTATGTTATGCTCCCAGGCCGGGCACACTGTTACGATGCGCTCCTGAGGAAGTTGTGTCGTACGCTCCCGCTATTACGATGCGCCTCGTCAGATGAAATAAAAACTACGAATTTCGAATGTCCCAATATCGTTGGCATGAGCCACCTCGTTCAATGGAAAAATTGCACAGTTTCGAAGCCAGTAAGGATGGAAGTGAAGTTTGGAGGACAGTACTTTGACGAGCTTGTATACAGAGATATTAGCCTCTTCACGCCGAATCCACTTCTCTACCCAACGTTGTCCTGTCAACACCTTTTGCCGTGGCAGATGCCTCTCGTGCAGGGAATTTAGTTTAGGTTAAATTTCCCCTTGTACATGCTGCAACTCATCAAAAAACAGGAAAATGTTCGGGTGAGGAGAGTTGAAATCTTTGTTAGAGAATGCATGGATAGATTCTCACGCGCTTGTGGTGCGAGTGACGTCGCTTGACTTGCATGCCCAAATCTGAGGTGGTAAAAGAGAGTTGTCGGCGATGTAGGTGTCGTGAATGTCCTCTCAAGAACTCTTGAGCCTTAGGTAGATAGGGTTTGTCCATTACCCATTCGCAGAAAACATCGCCAACTTCGTGCGGATGACAGTAAGGAAACCAAAAGCCCAATGGAGCCATTTGCTTGCACTACTTGTCTCATATTTGTAAACTGATGTCATCCCAAGACCTTCCATTCTTCTATACCTGAAATTTTAGTTGTAATATGTGTAGTCGTAGTCGTAAGTTATTGTAATATTATTTATACGTGTAGTCGTAGTCGTATACCTATCTTATTGTAATTATTTATTTATTATTTATCCATTGTAACTGTATTTGTATTTTTACCATAATTTTACCTACCATGCCTGTGCCAGATGAAATATGCATCCCACCAACACAACCTCAGGCCAAACGAGCCTCACTGCGTTCTGATCTGCATCGTCCGCATATTATCTTACTGGGAGCGCAAGATAAAAAGTTCAGTAGGTCCAATCTAAATGAACGGGAGCGCCGGAGTGGCCCGGTGGTAGCGCAACGTAGGTCGCCCACTACAATCGTTTCATGTTTATGTCACAATCATAACTTGAATACATTCCTTCGGAAAGTATCGCATAAAGCAGAGAAAGCTCAGTTGCAAACGTTTCTCATCTCCGAACCCATCTGTGATGAATGCATAGGAGCGCACATCCGACATGAGAGGTGTGAGGGAGGATGTGCCCGGTTTGGTTATGGGTGGACCACCACCATGCCCGGGATCTTTTTGGATGTGTCCGTTTTGGTAATGGGCGTACCACCACCATGCGCGGAATCATTTCGGGAGCGTTGCCTGGTGGTAATGAGCGGATCACCACCATGCCCAGGATCTTTTTGGATGTGTGTCCGGTTTGGTTGTGGGCGTTACCACCACCATGCCCGGAATCTTTTAGGAGCGTTGCCTGGTTTGGTTATGGGCGGACCACCACCATTCCCAAGATCTTTTAGGTTAGGAGAGAGATGAGGAAGCTAGGAGAGAGAGAGAGAGAGAGTAGTCAGCGACTAGAGGAGAGCGTAGAATGGCTAGAAAGGCGAAGGAGGCGAGTATTTATAGGCCTGGGAGCCGTCTCCCTCCATCCTCCAGCTAGTGGCGGATGGTGGGGATCCCCAGGTTGTCCCTCAGCTCTCCTGCGACTTCCGTCCCCACTTCCAGGTTTATTTAGCGAGATCTTAATTTCACATAGCAAGGTTGTGGTTCTGGGAGGATACCACGACATAGGTCCCCCCAGATTGAGCAAATAAACATGTGGGCTAGGCTGAGGGCTCATAGTTACATGGCTGAGGGCGCATGGCAAACAATCTAGGCTGAGGGCACGTACGGACAGAGTAAAACTAATAGTAACAATAATACGAGGAGCGTTGAGAGGCGGAGCGTACGTTGGCTGATGTGAATGTGGGTACCGTGGGTCATGGGTTAGGCGGGATGCCAGGTGGATGTGGGACGCGCTTGTAATCCTGCCTGACCAAAGTCCCACGGTGGTGGCGTCCGTGGTGTGGTGGTCGCAGTGATTGTCAGGGCGGGGTGATGAGTGGCGGTCAACTGCACGAAAAGCATTGACACGTGCAGTTTTCCACCATCTCATAGCCCCATCGTGACACTGTGGCTCGGGTCCAGGCGGTGGGGCTGGGAGGAGGTCGCGGCAGGGCAGTAAACAGTGGAGTAGCAATCGGATTGGCGACACGAATGGTACTCCACCTGTTCAAGATCCCACCGCAGGGTTGGCGAGGCAGGTGGCGAGGGCTGGTAGAGAATCGTGCAGTGTGCTGCCATCTATCGGTGCTAACGGGGGTGCAGGGTAAGAGAAGGACCCCTGTTATGAGATGGCGGGCGGTTGAAGGTTGGCCGGTACGCTGGCGACGCAGAGGGTCGCGGCGCTGTCCAGATGTGGAGACTGTGATTGAGGAGACAGCAAGGGAGGGCGGTGTTGCGTGGTCGGTAGAGGATGGGAGACTGGTGGGTTGAGTGTTATCGGGGAGAACGGGATCGGGTTTACAGCAGGGTATGGGTTTTCCCGTCAATTAACAGGGTTGTGGTACTGTTTGTGGAGCGGATAACTTGGAAGGGCCCGGCGTAAAGGGGTTGAAAAGTTTTGTGAAGGCCGGGCTGCTTCAGGTACATGTGGGTAGAGCTATAAAACCTATTGGGGAACGCGGTGTCATTTATAGGGATTTGGCGGTGAAGAGGCTCCCTGTTAATTGACAGGCTTTCCGGTAGAAAAATGTCGGTGGGTCTTTGAAGGTTTGTTGGGCCAGGCTGGTGCCGTCTGAGGGTCGAGTAGTACGTAGGGGAGCGATTTGGTCCAGGAGGGGGAGGCTGACGAAGTGGCAATGGCCTGTTTCAATACCAAGTGCCACCGCTCTACTTTTCCATTGGATTGGGGGCGATAGGGGGTAGTGTGAATTTTGTGAATCCCAAGGGAACGGACCGAGGAGGTCGGAAAAATGGGCGGATTCGAACTGCCTCCCCTGATCGACCGTGAGCGTCCGGGGGCAACCGTAGCGGGCGATCCAGTTATTAAGGAACGCCGCGGCGACGGCATCCACGGAGATTTGGGAGAGAGTGATGCACTCTACCCAGTTTGTTGCACGGTCGATCATGGTGAGGCAGTATCGCTTCCCCTCTGAGGGGGGAAGGGGGCCGATGATGTCGAGTTGGATGTGTTCCCACGGGAGAGCGTCGTCGATGTGGTGGGGGGGGGGGGGACTCGGGGGTGAGCCGAGACCTTATGTTGCTGGCACTTCTGGCACCCAAGAACCCAGTTGCGAATATCTGTGTTCATATGGGGCCAGAAGTACCGCGTTTTGAGAAGGTCCCGGCTCGCCCGGATGCCGGGATGGTGGAGGGCATGGTAGTGTTGGAACAACTGCCGCCGAGGTTCCGGTGGGACGTAAGGACGAGGTGAATCGGCCGTTACGTCGCACCAGAGATCGTGGGGCGGCAGTTGATCCAGTTTGTTGGCGGCGATGAGGTTGGCAAGGGCGGGGTCCGAGTCGGGTTGTTGGTGGGTCTTGATGGTGTGGTCAGAGGGGAAGGGGAGCAGTTCGGACACCGGCGCGGGCGTTGGATGGGAGAGTGCGTCCGCCAAGCAATTGTCCGCCCCTGGCGTGTAGCGAATATCGGTGGTAAACTGTCCGATTAATTCGAGTTGCCGGAGGCGGCGGGGTGAGGCGGATTTACGGCTTTGGAGGAGGGCGTGCGTTAGGAGCTTATGGTCAGTGATGACAGAGAACTGCCGGCCCTCCACGAAGTCGCGAAAGTGTTTTATGGCATCGTGGATGGCGAGGAGTTCTCTGTCGAAGGTAGAGTAATTGCATTGGGTGGGGGATAACGTGCGGGAAAAGAACCCGAGAGGTTGGGGTGTGGCGCCGGTGTGTTGGTAGAGAACTGCCCCTACAGCCCAGTCGGATGCGTTGGTGGTGATGGAGAGGGGTGCGTGTGGGTCGGGGTGGAAAAGTAGAGTGGCGGAGGCGTGGTCGTCCTTGCAGGCGGTAAAAGCGGCGGCGAGTTCGGGGGTCCACTGTATGGGTATGTTGTCATGCTTTTTGGCCAGTTGGGGGATGGCGTTGATGAGGGGTTGTTGATGTTGGGCGGCGTGCTTGATGTGGCGGCGGTAAAAGTTTAACATGCCAAGGAAGCGGCAAAGGTTGGTGACAGTACAGGGTTGGGGGAAGTCGCGGAGGGCCTGTACTTTGTCTGGTAGGGGCGTGATTGCGGAGACTAAGTGTCCGAGGCAGCAGACCGTTGGTTGGGCGATGACGCTCTTCTCCTTATTCTCGACTAGGCCCTCCGCGGAAAAGATGTCAAAAATCTGATTTAAGTGGGCATAGTACTCGTCGAGGGTGCGGGAGGCGACCAGTACATCATCAAGGAAACAAAACACGAATATGAGGCCTCTTAGGATCTGGTCCATGTAACGCTGCCATGTTTGGGCAGCGCTACGGAGGCCAAAACCCATTTTAAGGTACTCGAAAAGGCCGAAGGGCGTTATGATGGTGGTTTTGGGTATGTCGGGTGGGTAGATGTCTACATGATGGAATGCCCTGGAGATATCAAGGGTGGAGAAGATGGTGGCGCCGTGGAGGTATGAGGAGAAGTCTCGAAGGTGGGGGACGTTGTACAGGTCGGGTGTCGTGTGAGAGTTGAGGCGGTGGTAGTCCCCGCAAGGGCCGATGTCCCCATTGGGCTTCTGCACTATGTGGAGTGGGGAAGCCCAAGGGGAGTTGGAGGGGCGGACGATTTTCTCGGCGATCAACCGGTCAAAGTGTTTGCAGGCTTGTTGGAGTTGGAGGGGATGTTGACGGCGTGCTTTGGCTGTGAGGGGGGGGGGGGGGTGCCTGTTGTCTCAATATGGTGCTGGATGGTCGAGAGGAGAGCTGAAGGCCAGGGTCGGGGGGGCGTATTCCTGTTGCAGGGCAGTGAAGCGATTGGAGGGGTGTATCGTATTGATAAACCCTGGGAGGGGTTTGTTGGTGGAGGGGTCGAGAAGGGGCACATTTTTGACGTCAACCTGGAGGCAGAAATATGAGAGGAAATCGGCCCCCAGGATGGGTTTCTCCACGTCCGCCACGGTAAATATCCACTCTTACGCGAGCCCATTCAGATGGACAGTAGAGTGGTGGGTCGCATATGAGGGGGTGGTGATACTATTGGGGGCGTAGAGAATATGGCGATGACAGCGCGCCTGCCGACGGAGAACTCAGTTTGGGAAGATCGAGAGGGCAGCACCGGTGTCTATGAGGAAGGGAATGTTGGTCCTTTTGCACCGGACGAATAGCCGGTGGTGTGGCGTCGGTCGGAGCAGTGGTTTTCGGAGGCTAGTGAGCGGCGTCTGCGTAGTAGCGGAGCCGCTGGGGCGAGTGCGTCTCCGGTAAAGGAGACTCGTTTAGGTGGTGCCACAGTGGTCGGGGTGGTGGTTCGTGCGGTGCCTGCGTATGAGCGGCTTTGCTGCGGCGAGACGGTCTTAGCGTCCCCAGCTAAGGGGACGTGTGTAGCTGAGGCGGCGGCGATGATGGCCGGGTGGGGGGGGGGGGGGTGTAGTAGGTCCCCCCCCCCCCCCCCAGCAGACGCGAGGAGGGGAGCCCGCTGGAGTTACTGGCGGGCGTCGGCGTTTCCCGAATTGGAGCAGACGGCACAGAGGGGGGCGGCAGTTGCGGGCCTTATCCCCGAAATTCACATGATAAAAGCATTTGTGGGGGGGGGGGGGGGGGGTCGGCTGGTAGATACTCTTTGCGAGGGGGACGATCGGATTGGCGAGTAGAGGGGGCTGGTGACCGCGTGCCGGCGTTCGGAAGAAGGGGGCTGGCAACGGTCCGTGGAGGAGTATCGCCTTCGGTCCGTGGAAGGGCCCCGGCGGTCCGTGGAGGAGGTCCATCGTTGATCCGGTGTGGAGGGCGGGGGGTGCGAATTTTGCCGACGGATGCGGATGTGGCGAGATCATGGACGGTGTCAGCTAGACGGAGGAGGGCGTCATCGGAGGAGTCGAGGTGGCTGGCCAGTGCTTCCTGAATGGAGGGGGGAAGGACACGCAGCCAAATCGTGCGAGTAATGTCCGTCGTCATCATGTCTTGCAGCTGGTGTCGCAGGCGGGGGAAGAGGTGAGACCGCTTCATATCCCCAAGATGGTGGGGCTTCGGCATGTCTGCCATGCGGGCGATTTTGGAGGGTTGCTAGAGGGAGACGAGTCGACTGCGGAGGTCGTCGTAGGCGTTGGCAGCGTTGGACGAGATATCCGAGGTCTGCACGAGGATATCGTACGGGGGGAGGGATATGACCCGGGAGTAGCGGGTTTTCTGGCTGCGAATCCCCGTGGCGGAGAAGGCTGTGTCAATTTGGAAGAACCATAGGGAGGGGTCGTGTGAGTAGAAGGGGGTAGCGTGAGGGGAAGAGAGGATGCGGAGTTCATGACGTCAGCGGAGGTGGCAGGTGCGGTTGCGGCGGTGGTGGCAGGTGCGGTTGCGGCGGGTGACAAGATGGCGGGGGGCGGCAAGACAGTGGGGGGGGGGGGGGGCGACTCCACGATGAGAAGGAAGCGGGAACGTCGGGTTCACCACTGTGATGAGTGCATAGGACCGCTCATCCACCACGAGAGGTGTGAGGGAGGATGTGCCCGGATTGGTTATGGGCGGACCACCACCATGCCCGGGATCTTTTTGGATGTGTCCGTTTTGGTTATGGGCGTACCACCACCATGCCCGGAATCTTTTAGGAGCGTTGCCTGGTTTGGTTATGGGCGGACCAACACCATTCCCAGGATATTTTAGGTTAGGAGAGAGATGAGGAGCTAGGAGAGAGAGAACTCTAGGAGAGAGAGGACAGTCAGCGACTAGAGGAGAGCGTAGAATGGCTAGAAAGGCAAAGGAGGCGGGTATTTATAGGCCTGGGAGCCGTATCCCTCCATCCTCCAGCTAGTGGCGGATGGTGGGGATCCCCAGGTTGTCCCTCAGCTCTCCTGCGACTTCCGTCCCCACTTCCAGGTTTATTTAGCGAGATCTTAATTTCACATAGCAAGGTTGTGGTTCTGGGAGGATACCACGGCACCATCTTTTTATCCACCATCAAGTACAGACATTTTGACAAAACTTAGAATTTTTTCATCATGTAGCCATGTTCTGGTATCGTCTTAAACTTCAGTTATACCTAAACAATCATATGGAAACTGTTAAAATCCGAGAATGGAATCAGAATGTTCTGAAACGAAAAAATATGGGAACAAAAGGTATTATGTATATAAATTCTTTGCGGTGCTAATTAACTCTGAATAATATTGATATAATGTGCTACAAGGATCCCCGGAATTATGGAGCGATCGAACCTTCACGGAAAGAAAAATGAAGGAAGAACCTTGCATGAAGAATTTCAGCCCTACGTGACGGGAAGATTATAGAAAGAAGGTAAATTATTCTTCCGTATTGAAAAGTTTAGGTTTGTGATGTTAGCAAGTTGACTTTTTTTTTCTCTTTTTTTTTGATAAGTTGTGGGAGTCACGAGACGGTGTGTGCGCTCTCCACTGCGTTCGATATTCGAGTACCCAACCCTATAGTGCCCTCAGGTTGTCGTAACAAGTAAACTAGCTTCGAGAGCGAAATCTTGGCAATAAAGTTACCGTAACAATACGAAACGTCAACCGAATTAGACAAGAACAAGATCTGGGGTAAAGAAAAAATTCCAGTCATGAAGCATGTCGATATGAGCGAATTTTAGAGGTTACATGTCTGCTTTAACTACCCATCACTTTCATGGGTTTTCTGTAGTTTTTCGAGATATTTTCAAACCCCCCAAAACAACTCTGTTGTAAGAATTTACCCGCCGAGAAAACCTCCTCGAGCTGCAAAAAGGATTGGGCACTTCGCCCGCCAAAGTAGCTTCGTCGGTGCTTCGTACCTCGCTCTTGGATGTACATGTAGAAACCTGTTCCTCCCCCCTAAACATTTCTTTCAACGCTGTTTGGCGGGAGCTTTTTGCTTGGAGAGCAGGAAATGCCCCACTTGGACAAGTGCGGGGATTTGGCCCTTTTTCGAATGGCGGAATGATGAAGGGCTGAGGTTTAAATTAATACGCGCTTTCATGATATTAGATAATTATCTTTGTGTAATGTTCATGCATCAAGGTTGAGATGAAACTGAGAAAAATCACTGAGAGCAGGTGGCAGCGAGACGTCAAGTCCGCCGCAGCATTTGAGAAGGAAAACGTAGCTTGAAGTGGAAGTGACAGTGGGTGGGTATAGAGGTTATTGTGGGAGCGGTGAAGGGAGATTTAAGAGAACGAGGGAGACGAAAGGAAAGTGGGATAGAGATAGAAAAGCGAAGGGAGAGGTGTGTGACGGAGAGGGAGGGATAGAGGGTGAAAAGAGGATTTATAGCTGAAATTCCTGAAAGTAAAGACGTCTGCCTTCACACGGAAGGATTGATAGGCTGGAAAAAGTTGAAAAAGAAGAGGAAGAAGGGGCAGTGTTGGCTGTACGCAGTAGCTCTACGTTTTCTCACCGATCCTGCAACCATTATTCCCTCAACTCGGAACAGTGGGCCAAGTGGGCTACACAACATGCGAGATGAAGAACACAGCATTTCTATTTGTGTGAGTGTACCACACGCGACACACATACATTCCCTCGAGCCAGGGACAAATCAGCCCTTTCATACGAGATACGACTTCACTATCACAGATGAACATCGCCGGTCCTCATGGCTGGAGTCAACGATTTTGTGTACGTTATACGATACATCAATGCGGTGTATGCTGTGTGATTTCAGCATCCATCCTCTTTGGATAGGTAAAAACTATTATACAGGCAAGTACTTACTCGTGGTGAGGGATGTCCATAGATATATACGGTGTCCCCAAATGGATGGTCCACCCATTTTTTTTCGGTTAATACTGGAGATTTAAAAAAAACCGTCTCAATGTTGTACTTAATGTGTTTTTCGTAGAATTCAAAAATCCCATTCTCGCGCCCAATGTGCTTCGGCTTTGTTTTTTCAAATGAGAACTCCTAGTTACTGTTGCAGATTCACATTTTGCGTGAAATTTCACGAAAAAGTCTCCCTCGCTGGAATTTTTGAGTGTGCCAAAACGTGCGGAATTACCTACGCGCTAAATTTGCGCATAGCGCAGAAGAAAAGTTGTGTGAGTGTATTGAACTGCCAAGTGTGGTACATGATTTTGGAGTATTTTTTCACCTTGAATCACATCGTGATGTCAATTTTTCGATTCGTTTCGGTTTCACCGAGATTGATGCACTAAAGGGTGAATTTTGTTGGTTTTAAATTCAACTTTTATCGGACTTTTTCCCGCTGATTTTCATTATTAAAGGCGTTTAGGCAAAACCAGCGTCATCCATATTTTTCCGAAAATAGTTTTAATATTTTTTCGCAAGTTTTCGGCATGCTCTATAACCCAGCAAAGTGGCACGGAACAAGAGCAGTTCCTACCGGTCTAAAATGAGCTCCAAATTATGGGATTTTTTAAAAATCCGCTCCATTCAAGCTTTGCAACGAGTCCGCTTGGCGCGATCTGGAAATATATTTTATTTGCACTGTCATCAATAGTAAATTTCTAAATTTCTTCGTCGTAGGTGTAGTTGTAGTATGTACCATCCTAGTTCAGTTTGCAGTGTACCTCAGATATTTTCCCTTCGAAATATTCATGAGTGAGACTACAATTGTTGCCTTCATTGTATTAATCCACCGTGAGAATGGGTTCCTGAAGACGTGATGACTACCAACAAACGTTGCTTATACTGTGTAGGATGGTTGGAAATGTTGTTTAGCAGACTCTAACCTGATTCTTGAGGGTGACGAGTGGTAGGGAAACTTGAGTTATGGAACACACGTTCGAGAGAAAAGCAGGATGTGACTTGCCAGTGGCGGCGCTGAGAAATCTTGGGAGCCTCGCTTTGCATGTGTATATTAAATAGAGCAACCGTGCCAGTTCTTTGTCGCAGGTGAAGTCATCAAATTCATCAATTACAGTCGTCCGTCTGTTTTTGACCACCTATTTCAATTGCCGTATGCTGTTTGAATCATGTAACCTCCCTTAGGGGTCAAAATCTGAAAACTTCAGAACTCTCTTGGTCACATATCATTTATTTATTATCTATTACTATATTCTGAGTCCTCTCGTGTAATTGTGTTCTCCCGTAATAAAACAAATAAAACAATACATATATAGCGGTTACTCGTGCGTTTGCCAGAAAATCCTAATAATCCTACACTTAACCCATTTTGATCCCAATTGGTCGGCATTTATCCTTTTCAGTTGTCCTTCCATTTGTACAGCATAAGAATATGGGCGAGGTTGGGTCTGTTACTTCTTGCTTTGTTGATTTTTAGCTCCATTTTCGGTTGTATATCAATCTCTCAATGAATTCCCTAATTCTGTGATCTTAAGGAGTGGTACCATTGTGTCGTATGCCGTATGTGTCGAAATTCCATTTCTGCTAGTACCTGCTGCTGTGGGCCCATTGTCCACATAACTACTGCGTGGCGTACAAGGCTGTAATAGTTTCTATACTTTATATACGTTTATAAACTTTTCTATACTCTTGCTCTCCTAGAAGTGTACAAAATGCCTTACCTTACCTTAGAAAATCAATATCAGAATGATAGTTTAACGAAAAATATTACAAAATAATGAACGTTTAGGTACTGGTGGCAACTATGTTGAATTTGGCTGGAGGCTTGCATAATAGTAGAATGATGACAGCTTCTATGTATGAGCGGTTTCCGATCAGACTTTCGTTCTAGTTCCTGAAACGAAAAATATGTCAAATTAATTAGTTTATTCATAACTATAGGTAAATCAAAATTTCAATCCGTAATCTCCCAAAAGTAGCTGTTTCTTTCATCTTCCGGCGCCGTTTCCTTCACCTAGCACCGCTCCATAGCGCCGTTTTGACGCTTAGAACTATTGATTTATAGTTTCATATTCATTTATATGAAACATTTATATATTCATTTATAGTTTAAAACTATTGATTTATGAATTCGTATGGTCAAACAAATATTTATGTTTGACCATACCTACAGGGGAAGTTCTCGTTTCGGCGAATAGCTTCAAAAGTGACAGTCCGTTTCGGCGAAAAGAGCGCCCATTTCGGCAACGGATAAGTCCGGGGACAGAGCCCGTTTCGGCAATGGAAAATATGCAATAGTTGTGAAAGGGAAACATTCAGTCTAGAGTAATCCATGGGCATTTGAAGGATTTAACGTGTGCGCATGCACATACACATACCGCTACTAAAGGAGGCATATTATACTTTTCCGAACTAATCTCAGGTCCGAGTGTTCCAGGTTGGATGTATTGGCAGTCCCCAACTCCTGCCTCATCATTTTGTTCGATTTCTTACACGGATCGAGCTGGGCTTTTCTTTTTAGTAAAATACTCAACTTTTCCCTCTCAGTAACTTCAAATGACAGTGGATCGTGATTGTAAACATTGTCCATTGATATTATCCGGGAAAGACTCGCGTCTATACTATGGAAGCAGGTCTATACATTGATTTTTTTTTTTTAACACCCGCAAGTTACCAGCCCATCCTGATGCACGTAACTACGCGTGAATTTGAATTAATTTATTATTGTTATTGCAGGAACACCTTTCATATTTTTCGTCAATCGCCACTTCCATTATCTCACAGAACCGTCTCGACCCACACAACATAATAGTGTTACACGACGATACTAAATACGAACAATGAACGAGGAACCAGGTGAAACCAAACAAAATGCTGCGGCAGGAATTGTACACTGACTTGTTGTCATTCGCCGAAAGAGGCTTTCTTTCTCCCAAACTTATTTGCCGAACAGGGTCCCCGTTTCAGGCTCGACTCCCGGGACATTCGCCGAAACGGGTTACGCCCACCTACAGCAACTTCTGGCGGTCCAACGAATAGACCGTTGAAACTTGAAACTATTGAAGTCATAAGTAAGGCGTCAATTCATAGACTGTGCCATTACAGGCACAGCCTTTTCATGTCATAAAACCCTTTAGAGGTGGGCCAACATAGAAAAATGTCGCTCGAGAAATGGTTGGGATCAGTTCCCTAAATAGTGCACAAACTGCCGTGGGGTTTACTGTTATTTCCATCTGTTGGCAGTAGGTAGGTACGCTGCCATAGAGGTGGCAGTTGTGAAGGGAAGTTGGACTTCATACTCCCAGCTACGCGCATCGCTCAGCCTTGAGGCTTGACGCACCGTTTATTAAATTTTCATCATTTTAATGCTTCCGCCCCACAAGCACCTCCACCTCAGCGCTCCGAGTATTCGCCGTGTCGTGTCACCGCTTTAAACCCCTTCGAAGTATACGGAGTCATTTTGCGAGCGTCATCACAATATTACGCAAACCCGGTGGTAGGGAAGATGTGAAATCGGTAATTAGAAGCCATCATTCAGGTGGGAAGGTCGTTTAACGTACAGCTTCACATATGCACAAATTCTACAGACGCTGTACGTACTCTCATAAAAACCAGAGGGTTTAAGTGTCGTTTCACGGCTTGCGTTAGAAGCCTTGAAATTGCATGTCACATGTTGCGCTGTGATTCGCTGAAATATAACTGGAAGACTTCAGTTAAACATTTCGTCAGAAGTCCCTTTCATATCGAAATACGAGAAACATCAACCAAACTCCTCTTATTTGAGTTAAAACTCAACTAGGTACTTAAACTCAAATGGTCTTATTAGTAAGTAATAAGTTGGGTAATTAGAATTTCATGTACGCTAAACGACATTGAAAAGGAAACAATATAATCAGCTCCTGATAAGCGTAAGGAAGACTAACATTATACTGACGTTGAGAGGGCACTGTATTCCTTCTTCCATATTTACCAATGACTGGCTATTCCTTTTTACGAAGTCCTTGTAGGACATGATTGTATTAAATATTATCTCTGCATCATTGGTCTTTCAATACCCAGTTACACCATAAGGTCACTTCCTGCTCTTCATTGTTCCACTTGCTGATCTACCACTGCCCCACATTTATAAAACGCTGCAAAGTCCTTGTCAGATGGGTTTATTATTCTGTTGGACATACCTACCTACAGAAATTGATTCTCTCCATTATGCATTCAGCAAGAGGGGTAGTTCTCCAGTGGATACCATCCCATGTAGCTATAGCAGGGAATGAGAGCAGAGCATCTGGCTAAGGAAGGGTCAAAGAAGAGCCAGCCGGTCCAATTGCGTAGTCTTGGGAGCGCCAAATGATTAATTAGGGACAGTTAAATGGAAGAACTCCAAAGAACAACGACGGAGGAAAGTAGGGGGAGGTTGTGGCAGCGTCTCCAGGATCCGGCTGGTCATATTCCAGTGGACAAACCTGGACACATTGCTCTAGCATGTTTTCGAGTGCTGATTGGCCATGATTTTCTTCAAAAACATTTACACAGACTGGGATTGATGCACTCTCCGATTTTCCCATTGTGTAACCTGGAAAATATGAGTGGAGTACACCTCGACTCATACCTGCACTGCACGAAGTACGCGAAAACTTTGGACCTGACGACGACAACTGGCCAAAAACAGCCAAAATATCCTGGACCGCAAGATACCGTTTTATGTCACAGTTGACAGTCAATATTTCCCAGCAGAGCAGTTCATTAGTACGTAGAATTCTATATAAATGATAACATTGATAAAAACCAACAGGACGAAATTAGAGGAAAATGTTTTTATATTCTAACAACCTACATCGCCACACCTCAAAACATAAGTCTTCAACAACCTCGAGTATGTATAATAAAACCAATAAATTTCTGACCACTAACTCATCCATTGTGGTCACAAAAACCGACAAATCGAACCGAACTGTTGCAATAGACCGAAGTGAATATATATAGAAAAAGTCCAGAACCTTTTGAACGTTGTTAACCTTGTTAAACAAAACCCCACTAAGCGCACTGAAACAAATTTAAATAAAATACTAGGACTATCTGTCAAAACTAAATATGTTGATAGATACACGTATGAAAAGCTGTATACAAAAACAAGTACCATAGCAAAATTATATGCAGTCGTCAAAACTCACAAAGCAGGTAATCCTGTACGTCCTATTGTATGTTATGTCACTGACCCTACCTACGGAACCTCAAAATACCTAGCCGAAATTCTAAAAAAACGTGAACGATTCAAAATATAATGTTAAAGACTCATTTGATTTAAAACAAAAAATATCCCTAGTAACAATTCCCAACAATCACGAAATAATTAGTCTTGATGCCTCATCTCTCTTCGCTAACCTCCCTTTACCTTTGCTTACCCAAGTAGTATCTGAAAATTGGCCAACAATAAAACAGCATACCGAAATCCCAAAAACACACTT
The DNA here is from genome assembly GCA_954871275.1 of Leptopterna dolabrata. Classification (NCBI taxonomy): domain Eukaryota; kingdom Metazoa; phylum Arthropoda; class Insecta; order Hemiptera; family Miridae; genus Leptopterna; species Leptopterna dolabrata. The sequence goes on along the minus strand of CATPAC010000096.1, from coordinate 50,433 downwards.
CATGAAACTCCTTGAACTTTGTACATCTGAAGCCCGTTTCCAATCAATAATACAATCTATAAACAAAATTATGGTTGCGGAATGGGATCCCCATGCGCTCCAATACTTGCAGACCTTTTTCTGAGTTATTTATTAGAAAACGTCATCCCGAAACTCCCTTTTCAAATTCCATTTTTATTTAAATACGCGAATGACCACATTTTAGCTGTCCCCACCAACTCATTAGAAATCATCCTTTCAAAATTTAATGATTTCCACCCAAGACTACTGCAGTTTAAATGTGATTCAGAAAATGCCCAAAATTCCATCCCGTTCCTAGATATGTTGATAATTAGAGACTCCGATGGCACAATTTCCACAAATTGTGGCCAAAACCTCAACACAAACTACCCTTTTTTCAACAAAGAAACCACCAAAATTCTACCTGCCTTCCACCACATTTCCATCTAAATACCGTTAACAATTATTTACCTACCACAGCTCTCACTGACCTCAGTTGAAAAGTACATAGACAAGTACTTCTCTCTATATACGTCCTAATATGACTAGTGAGTTATACATCGTATAGTTTCTTGTAACACCCAACTCATACTGTAAGTACGCATCACCCATCCAATTAAAGTATAATTTAATTGAACAACTATAGTTCATGGCTTTAAAACTTACTTCTTCTTCAGTTCTAGTAGTAACGTCCTTGAAAATGATGAAATAAGTCATAAAATTATTCATCGTCAATAAATGACTCATTTCAACCTGACCGAGCCTTGATATCACAGCAACGTTACTACTAGAACTGAAGAAGAAGAAAGTTTGAAAGCCATGAATGATAATTGTTTACTTAAATTATACTTTAATATATATATAGGTGTGTTCTCTATTGGTGAAGAAATAAGTATGTTGAGGGGGATGTTGAGGATCAGTCAATTCGTATCTATCAACTAGCCCATTAATTCGTTTTATTTATAAAACTTCGTCAGGGCTTGGAAGGGGGTTGGTGAACAAGCTATATCATTATCGGGTAGGTAGTGCATGTGTGTTACACAGCATGACGGTGGCGATGTGGAAAAAATATCACTTTATAAATATTAAGTACACTAAATATTACGTTTGTGTCTAACAACGTGATACAATTGGCAATGTGGAAAATCGTCAAGTCGACACCAGTGCTATATGTATATTAGTACGATTACGGGAAACTTTATGTTGCTAAAATAAATATCATCTGTCATCAAAGAAAGAGACCAATTTCGGACCATCCAGCTACATCCCTTCCCTTCAGCTAGATTTTAATACGAAAATGTGTTCAACGTGTGGAATGGAATAAGCCGGAGAACCCACCTGTGAGCGCATCACATTATCACTGATTAATCTAGTAATATTCTAGTAGCACGTATACTTACCCTCATGTAAACTCAATAAAACCCCCAAAATGTAATATCATGTTTAATGTTCGTGTCAGCAATCTAATGAGATACGAAATATTTGTTCCAGGTACGGAAAAAACTCGTCGCTATGTACAGTCGTCCTCCAGGGTCGCCTCTGTAGTAAGTGATGAATCTCAATTACTCGTATTGGTTTGTTTCACTAGCTTTAAGTATAAAGCTAATTAAGATGATATATTATAAGAATAAAATTAACCATGAAAGATAATTGGCGCATTTCAAATAATCAACTATGTAGAATTATTTACCATGTTTAAAAATTAAATCTTTTGTTCAAAATTAGTTTAACCATTTTCCAAAGAAAACTGGTTTAAAATTTCTTCATCAAATTTCAAAAAAAAATTTTTGAAAATTTGTTTAAACCCTGTTCGAAACTTTCTGTGTTGAGTTCTTTGAAACTTTTTTAAAAGTGCTGCTGGAAAGTATAATACGCGAAAGTGGAAGCGCTCCAAACGTGATATCGTCAGCTAGGTTATTTGACCGTAATTTGCACCGTTTTCAAACAGTTATAACTCAGTGTCGTGGTATCCTCCCAGAACCACAACTTCAATATGTAGAAATAAGATCTCGCCAAATAAACTTAGAAGTGGGGACGGAAGACGCAGGAGAGCCGAGGGCCAGCCTGGAGATCCCCACTATCCTCCACTAGCTGGAGGATGGAGGGATACAGCTCCCAAGACTATATATATACTCGCCTCCTTCGCCTTTTTAACCATTCTACGCTCTCCTCTAGTCGCTGACTACTCTCTCTCCTCCTTACCTCGTCTCTCTCCTTACCTAAAAGATCTTGGGCATGGTGGTGATTCGCTCATAACCAAACCAAGCAAATTCACCCTAACAGATCTCGTGCATGGTGGTGGTCTGCCCATAACCAAACCGGGCACATACCCCCTCGACGCCGCTCGTAGTGGATGTGCGTCAAATTTTACATTCACTACACTCTGCTTCTACTGAACCGAGCGGTTTCAGACAACAACAAGTGTGCCAAATTTCAGCTCCTCAAACCCTCCCTAACCTGCTCTTAGACCCCCTACGAATGGCGAAGGGGGGGGGGGGATGCACAAAAGGCACTTCCTTGGTGCATAACGAATGTGTGTGCCAAATTTCAGCTCGATCCGTTGTATCTGTGAGGCTGTAGCCCTGTCAAAGAAGAACAAGAAGAACAGCGACAGCTTTCCTGTGGTCAACACCTACTGTCGTGCTCCCTCCCCCCCCCCCCCACCCCCAGGAAAGCCCTAAATCGAGTACTGGAGCCAGAATTACAGTTTCATAAAACATGGAAAACGATACCTCACAAGCTGTTGTTCACGAAAACCTCGAAAAAACCCCTCGAAAAACCCCTGTTTTTACACCCATTTTTCACCTATAACACCGCTGGGTGTATTCCGATCGAACTGGCAAGCTTCGGAGCACAACTACCTACGACACAAATGGAGCCCGTGTGCGAAAGAACGACGATTTTAGACCAAAATTTTAGGTGATTTCAAGGCTGAAACTTTGTTAGAACCTCAGTTCTTCGCTCGTTGGTCAAAGTGTACTTCATACCTCACAAAACACCAAAAAACCCTATTGTTACACCCATTTTTCACCCATAACAGGTATATTCCGATCGGGTTGCAAAGTTTCGCGACACAGCAAGGGCTCAAATGGAGCCTGTGTGCGAACGACGATTTTAGACCGAAAATAAAGGTAGATATCGATGATAAGGCGAACGGACATTGCATTTTTGGAATCCACGCACCTTGAAACGTAAAAGGAGAAAATTTGAGGGGGTGTTAAAAAAAAAGAGCGAATACATTGGTGTATTATTCACAGAATAATAAAACAAAAGCTATTTTCAGACTTCCATAACTCTGGCACCTGATGGTTGGTCCCGAGGGTTGAAATTTGGTACACATCCTCAAGGGCCATTCGAGAACGGGCGTACGAAAAAAACACCGGTGACTATCGGTGGGGAGGGGGGGGGGGGGGGGTCCTACTTGTTCTGTCGTGTAAACATGTTCTTGGTCGCTGAGTAGGAAGGTACGGAGGTTTTGGGTTTTGTTGGCGGGCCGGATGCTCTTGCGTCCCTAGAAACCGTAAAATAGCTGAGCTTCTTCCCGCTTTTCTTAGTGAATAAGACACCCGCATCCTGTTGATAATGCTTAGTATTTATCAACGAGAGTTATTTCTTTTTGGACAGGGGGAAGAGGAGGAAAAACGAGGTGGTTCGTCGGGCGGTATAAGTAGAGCAGAGTAAGCGACATGGGTTGAGGGAGTAAGTGACGTGGGGGGGACTGGTGATGATGGGGGGGGGGGGGGGGGGCTCAGGCCGTATTACTTGCCTCTTCTCGCACTAATTAGGAACTTTAATCCCTAATAATATTTTAAACCTAATCCTCAAAGCTTTGGCAGATAAGAGCACGTCTAATTATTTTTGCAATGTAAGTCGCACGCTCTGCCTCTACTTGTTTCTCAAATGAAGGAACCTCAAACCCCGAAATGACGGCGGCTTGTTTCTGTCTGCCGTTGTGAATACTCGCCAACAAAACCTCCTCCGCCGCAAAAAGGATTGATCAAGGCAAAAAGATGTGCTCCCTCCAGCACCCCACCCTCCACCAACCCTTTTGTAAAAATTCACCAGCCAACAAAACCTCCTCAGCCGCAAAAATGATTTATATCCGCCTCGCTCTTGGATGTGTATATAGAAACCAGTTCAATCCCCCCCCCCCCCCCCAAATCTTGAAATTTCTTTAATTTATTTTGCATTGGGGGCAAAAAGCTGCCCGCTAAACAGCGTCGAAAGGACCAGTTTTAGGAAATCGAACGGCATAGCGCCCTGTAGATTGACTTAGATAACAGATAGCAAAAGGAATCACAGGACTCTGTCAGTAATTGGCTTCATAGTTTGTCGGCAAAAAATGCATTGGTTAGCCTTAACCTACTCGTCCCTTACGTGACTGAAATTACTCGCTATCGTATCGCCGTATGTTGGATGACTTTTTTGTTGATCTCGGTTCGGTTTGATCTAGAATAGTCATTGACGGCCTTAATTATTTATTGATCACAGGGAAGTGCTTCCACTGAGGAGTATTCCTCTCCGGCTCTCTCTCTGTCTGCATGCCAGTATCGTGGTCATTTGTCGGCATATTGAAACGAGCGGCCGAATGATTCGAGTCAGATGATGTCGTGCGGAAATCACGGCAGACGCAATTCAGACCTTGCATTCATGAGAAGCAGGGTGAATACGGTAGGAGGTAGGATGGGTCTCACGATGATGTCGAACAAACAGTGGGATGAGTTAGGTCAGCTGGGTCTAGGATAGTAGTCCGTTCAATCAAAACATCCAAGATGAATCATTCCATTTCGCTGAGATTCTGGATGAATACCGGGATGAACAATTAAAGTAGGAATCTAGCAATTTGTATCATACTATGTGTGATGATCCAGCGGGAGCTATAATTAGGAATGAGTACACAGGACTACTTGAGTCGGTTGGTGACTTGATGAATGCATGTTTATTAGATAATTACAACGCCTTTTATACCCCTGGTTACAGACCCGGAGGGGGGTAGGGGAACCCCGCTCCGGGAAGCCGCCAAGACGCGGCTTATACCTTATGTGACGCTAGTTACATTGTTAGGTAGGGAGCAGCCGATCACTACACTGCTCCCCCCAGAATTGAAGTTAAATACTGTAATTATAAATGTGTTTCTTGACGGTGAAACGTGTTGAGGCGTCGGTGAAGGTAGGAGAGGCTGCGTGTTGTCTTGATATGCCGGTGCGGTTTCATCCTGCATTAGCGGCGGCTGCGGTGCGGGATCCGGGAGCGTGCTCGTAAGTGGGAGCGTGCTTGGAGGTGGTTCCGCTGGTGATGTCGGGGGTAGCGTCTGGGAGACCTCTGAGAGGTGCGGCAGACAGGCGTGGTCCTTCGGGGCGGCGATGCAAGAGGCGCTGGAACCGATGAAGTGGGCCTCAGCTGCGGCGTGGCTGCAGCGGTTGGCGGCTCCGTCTTGTTGTTTGTCGCCTGGGTCCCAGTGGTAATGGTGTCGGGGGACACCTGTATCCCGATGCTCTGGAGCTGAGGGCGGCGGCAGCCGTGTGTGCAGCAGTCGGAGCATTTCCCGGCGAAAGGCGGGAGCATCAGCGTGATGGTTTGCTTGTGAGTGGCCGTAGCATGAAGTGGGTTGATTCCCTGTGGTGGCTTCATCTTGTGATTCATCGGGTTGATGAATGGCCGAGGTGGTATAGGGGCGGAGTTGTCCCGTGTTGTTGCCATAACTTTTCGTACCGTCGTGGTCGGAGGATGATGGCTCGGAGGTGAAGGCGTTAATGTGAGGTCCCTCAGCAGTTGCTGCTTCGAAGCGAGTTTCGGAGGTGTGTGTGGTGCCATTGTGAGGGAAAATGACCTTCGTGGGTCGCGGTCCGGGTTGGCCCGCGGAAGAATTCGGTTGGCCAATAGGGAGCGAGATTTCTTGACCAATCGGAATTGAAGGAGGCGGTTGTGTGAACAGGTCCTCTGGAAGTCGTGGAGTCGCCGAAAAAGGTCGCTGTGAAGGCGAGTAGTCGTCGGGGCCGGGCCTGTTGCGGAGGCCGAGAAGAAGGCCGTTGAGTTCCGATTCCCAGGTTCTTGACGAGGAGGTAGCGATGATAGCGTCTTTTAAGGCACAGTGTAGGTGTTCCACGAGGCTATGTTTGGCTAGAGTATCGAGTAATAATTTTACATGCGTAAAATGTTCTTCGATATCTTTGGAGGCTACTAGAGGATCGTCTTCTTCGCCGATTCCGCAGCGGAAGAAGGTACGGGCGAGTTCGAACGTAGTAAATGTGGTCGTCCTGAGAGGTACAGTTGTGAAGTTGCGGAGGTGCGGCACCGTGCATCGATCGGCGACAGTGAGCCTGCTGAGGGCGTGGTAGTCTCCGACGGGGCGAATATCTCCTTCTGACTTCGGTACGTCGTGTAGAGGGCTTGACCGAGGGACCTCCGACGGTTCCATAATGCCGGCGTTTCGGAGTTCTGCGTGATATGGCGGGTCCTTCGTTACTTTATGGTGTTCGATTGGTGCTTCGCAGGGAGTTTTTGAAGGAGCGTGTGCGTCTAGTAGTGCCTGGAGGTAGGGTGTGTTATCTGAGGTCGCACAGCTGAAAATTCCCGGGCGTACGAGGCTAGTGGCTGTGTTGATGAGGCGGGCGTTCGGAAGGTCAACCAGGAAATCGGGGCCGAGGATCGGTGTTGAGACGTCTGCTACGGTGAATGTCCTTTCATAGGACGGTAGGTGTACCGAGGCGCAGTGGTTGTCGTATGTGTCGATCTCCGAGCTTTTAGCCGTACGTAGGGTGCCCAATTGTGTTCCTTTTCGATGAAGAGCGTCGGCGTTTTCCGTAGGTTGGTTTTGCCAGGTGCAGGGTTTGATGCATTTTTTCGCTCGGGATCCCCATCTTCTATGGTAGAAACAGAACTTCTTGTTCGGTCGTTGAGGGGATGATTGTCTGTGCGTAGAAGGCCGCATTCGTTGGCGTTGCTGGATCACTTGCACTTCCTCGTCGACTGTGGCCACACGAGGAGGTGTTACGAAGGGTATAAGGCGGTCGGCGGCCGCCGCGAGCTTCGTGATATCAGGTTCTACGCTGGCTGCGATGTGAAGGCGAAGGCTCTCAGGTAGAGATCGTAAGAAGAGTTGTCGGAGGAGCGAGGTCGGAGTTTCCGAGGGTAGAGCACGTTGAAGGCGTCTGGCGAGGGCCGAAGGCAGTTCGTCTGTCACCGAAGGCTGAAGCAAAGTTGAGAGCTGGGAGCCATCCGAGGGTGCGTGAGCTGCGATAAGCCGGTCTTTCAGCATCTGGTAGCTTGCGGAGTGTGAGGCGACGATGTCGGTACAGATGTCCGCTTGGCAGGGCTCGAGCGCGAGGAAAGCTCGGGTGAAGCGGGCTTCAGATGTTTTCAAACCTTCCTGGGCGAAAATTAGTTCGAGCTGCGCGAACCAGACGTGCGGGAAATCCGGGTCGAAAGGCCGCAGTTTGAGAGGTGCTTGTGTCGTCTCAAGTGTCTTCGTAGCTCTGGTTTCCATTTTTCTTCTTGGTTGTTCTCTTGGTGGTTGATCTGAGGCGAGTGTGCTCCGTTGGTGGTCGCTCTCGTTAAGTAGGCAGCGGGAACGATGAGAAGTTCTCTGATTGGTTCGCTGTAGAGCTGGTCGCTGGTTGGTCGCTTGTCAGAGGACGCTGATTGGTCGTGACGAGTGGTGGGGGGTTCGCTGTTGGTCGCAAGAGGACGATGGTTCTTAAAGAATCGGTTCAGTCCGAGGATGGTCGGGGCAAGGGTAAGTTGCTCTGACGATGTTGCGGTCGCGAAAATCCGATGTGGCTGAAATTGAAAGGCTGAAACGGACAGTGGTCCTGAAAAGGACCTTTGTAAATCCGCTGAAGGTCAAGGCGAATGTGCGTTTTTCGCGGTCGCTGGAAGCGAGAATGCAGGGCGCTACTCGCAGAGGGCAGGAAGCCGGCGAAGGTGCGTATCGGGCCGTCGCTAGAGGCGAGAAGGCGGGATGTTGCTCGCAGAGGGCAGGAAGCCAGCGAAGGTGCGCGTTGAGCAGTCGCTAGAGGCGAGAAGGCGAGACGCTGTTCGCAGGAGCCGGTAGCCGGTGAAGGTTGCGTGTTCGTCGTCGGGGTGACCAGTGTGATGATCCAGCGGGAGCTATAATTAGGAATGAGTACACAGGACTACTTGAGTCGGTTGGTGACTTGATGAATGCATGTTTATTAGATAATTACAACGCCTTTTATACCCCTGGTTACAGACCCGGAGGGGGGTAGGGGAACCCCGCTCCGGGAAGCCGCCAAGACGCGGCTTATACCTTATGTGACGCTAGTTACATTGTTAGGTAGGGAGCAGCCGATCACTACACTATGCTCCCAAGGCTTTCTGGTCCCTAAAAACGTGGTCAGCCTGCCCTAAAACATTAAAAAAATTAGTGCTGTGATTCTAGTGGAACTGCACTGCATGCAATCATGGCGGTCTAGTTTTATAACTTGCTAGTTTCGTCCTTAGATGGAATTATTCAGTCGGGTTGTTGGAGGAGTCTCGTTCTCCGAATGAGACGGTATTATCGTATTTTCTGGCCGTACAAGAAGAAAGGAAACAAGAAAGACTTCAGCTATCGCAATTTCGGAACAGCAGGCTGGATTCACTTGAAAAAAAAAGAAAAGTCTGCCAATTCGAGTAGGCACTATAGCTTCCTCAATTGAATCACATGAACGTATAGAATAGTTGGGTAGGTTCATTTTGATACGGGACCGTCTGCGATCCAACCCGCGTGTACCCTCAAAATTTCAGCTCTCTACGACTATTTTTCGCATAGTTAGAAGCGTTACAAGGAAACGGTCTACATTTCGTGTTCGCGCATGCGCAGGCGAATGAAAGTCATATGCAGTTATCAAAGTGTTACTCCTAATCGACCCTCCAAATCTGAACTCATTTCAACGATATTTAAGGTAGTTAAGGGCGTTTCAAGTATTTCACGATTGCGCATGCACATACGAGACGATTTCCATGATTTTGAAATGGGACCATCTACGATCAAACCCGCGTGTTCCCTCAAAATTTCAGCTTTCTCCGACTGTTTTTTGCGTAGTTAGATGCGTTACAAGGAAATGGTCAACATTTCATGTTCGCGCATGCGCAGACGAAAGGTATATTACGATTCCAATGAAATTCATTTTGAATTATCAAAGTATTATTCCTAATCGACCCTCCATGTTTGAACTCATTTCAACGATATTTAGGGTTGTTATGGGAGTTTCAAGTATTTCACGTTTGCGCATGTGCCGACGAAAGTTACCGTAGACCCAACCCGCACCTACCCTCCAAATTCCAGCCCATTTCGATCATTATTTCGGGTAGTTATGGGCGTTACAAGGAAGTACCACAGGCAGGCAGACACGAAACCAAAAATGTTCCTTGATGTCTGAAAAGCAAAATAGTTGTGGAAATTTTCATTTTGGAGGACATAAATATTTGTTTACTCATTCAAGAATCCAAGGCTTCCCTACTGGCGGTAGGGAGGAAGCAAAATAATAATAAATAGAGATATTCATAATCCACCAGATACCTGACGGAAGTGATGCCAATAATAGGAACAACTCATGTTTTGATCTGTACCTTCTTTAAGAAAAAAAAAAAAGTGACATTGTCGCAGTTCCGATATATCCAAGATAATTCGAATCCAGCTGTCCCCAAACGGTTTGGAGGTACCGTCCGTCCCTCTTTTTGGTCAACAGGAAAATGGCAACCCCTACAACACTAAAAAATTATATATTCCTACTATACATTTTAAATAGCTCTAGCAGCAAGGAAGAGGAAAGAGTAGGTAGTAGTAGGGAATAGGGGAGGCGGATGGTTGTGAGAGGACGATTATAAAGAAGAAGAAAGGACAAAGCGAAAATGAGAGAAAACGAAACGCTGATGTCATACAACAGAGCAAACGGGAACAGAAACGTGCATTTTCATTATTCTTCCAAATGACAGGTCTCACAGAGAACTAAAAAGGTGCAATGTTTGTGTTCTCACTCAACAAAAAGAGAACAACGAAATTGATATTTCCCAGATGGCGTCATGTGCCCCTCTCCCTTCCGTGCCTTACCTTGTACTTGCTATGTTTTCGCTTGAAATTGCTCAAAGTCTGAATAAATTCCTTAATATGAACAAAGATGGTAGTAATTTTATACAGTAAACATTTATTTAAATTGAAAAAATTATGGAGGGCAGTAGACAGTAAATGGTCAAAATATGGATTTTCATGGGTAAAACGGTAGGAAAAAAAGGATGAGCGTACGTCACTCCGCACATTCATGGATTAGGCCATGCTCCTAACGGGAACTTATAAGATATGTAATTTGCCCTGTAACAACGACCCCTCCTGGGGTCAGGATGTGATTCAGAATGAGATAAACAGCTTAGGAGACGTGTTTTCAAGCGCAGACGGTTTGTTCTTAGAAAATCGTCAACTGCGTGAGAACTCTTCATTTATTTTTTAAAATTATTAGGAGCGTTATTATATTTTTTTATTTATTTACTTTCTGTTATTATTATCATTATTTTCAGTTATGAACCTTTGGAATCGAGCATGGAACTCCACTAAAAATTTGATGGGATCCTGCTGGATTTGATGGAATCCTAAAATGGAATTGACTTTCCTTAGTTAGCATGTAGGAAAATTAATGAAATTTGGTTTGAGGGTCCCATTTGGGGTCTAGTTGTTCCGCGAAGCTCGGCGTTACTGTCAGTCATATCTAAGGAGTGAAAAATAGGGGTTGACTTTTCCGAGCGCATGCCGTTTCGACAAAATGGACTTGAAAAAGGGTACGTTTCGACAAAGAGATGCAGACCGTTTCGGCAAGGTGTTCTACACCGGCAGACCGATTCGGCAAAAAATCGAAATCATGAAATCACGCAAATATCACTCATCTCTCTCAGATATCTTGTCAGCAGAACTGGCACGTCGGAGAAATATAGTTGATTACTCATCTGTGGGGTTATAAAAGCGGTTGGCGACGTCCTGAAGGTAGCTGGTGACTCCTTCAGCCTTGGTGTCCCCCTGCTGAAATGCCTTCCAACGTTGCTCTAAAAACTCAATTTTCCCCCTGTTTTCCCTTATCTGGAGGTTCGTTGAGCTTTTCCTTATGCTCCTTATTTTCAGTGCGCTGTCACTGTTTATCTCACCGAGGACGCTGATTACGGCGTATATATGGGGGTGTGGGCGTCAGCGAGTAGGTGTTCCTGAAGTCGTAAAAATGGGAAACGCGGTACCACTTCTAACATAGCAAAATTGCTCACCACATACCAGGATGGACGCTTGTTTATTGTAAAGCTGAGATACTGACTCCTCCATTGATGTCGGAATTGCTGGGACAAGTTTTCTCCTCTCCCTATACATGCTCCTTCTTATTAATGCGAGATCACTGTGATCCAATTCTGACGTACTTTGGGCATTCAGCTCCTTTTTATTTGGTTTCTATATTGATCCACCGCTTTTCTTTTCAGTGAAGAAGCAATTTTTTCTCTTTCGATCGTCTGTACTTCATGAGGTTCATGATTATGTTAATGTTTCACTACAAGAACGTGCTGTACATCCGGGTCGGTTGTACTCATTACATTACACTATCGATTGTTGCATCTAAACGTTTTGTCCCCGTTTGCCGTCGTCCTCATTTCATTCAACTTAAAATTTGTTCACTGTGATGCAAAATTTTGCCCTTTTACTTAGGTATTTGTTGTCACTTTGGACGGCCATTTTCACGCAATAAGTACCTAAACTGAACAAGACGGAGCGGACTTATCGCGGAGCGCGGAGACTACATATTCGCGAACGAAACGCATCGCAGGAATCATGTTTGCTGTTGTTAAACTGCCAGTCATGTTTGTTGTTGGGTGATCGAGCAAAAGTCACAATTCAAGAGTTTGTCGAACCGGACGGTTTTTTCTAAGCGAGGCCTTGTCCAAACGGCCTCTATAGTTAGTTTAGGTCGTTTCCGCAAACGTGCGCCTCTTTTCCACGGAGCCGTTATCTCGATTTTGGTTTATTATTTTCAGTAATGAACCTTCGGAATTGAGCATGAAAAAATTGCTTAACCCTCCCTCAAAATTTGATGTTTTCCGTTTCAAGGTACGTAGAATCCGAAATGGAGTAGAAACATTTCGGTCCATCCGCCGTACTTCGTACTTTCCTTAGTTACCGTGAATGAAAATTAATTAAATAAGGTTTGTAGGTCCCATTTGCGGTCTAGTTCGTCCGGGAAGCGCAGCGTTACTGTCAGTCATCTCTTAAGGGGTGAAAAATAGGGGTTACAATTTTCAGAACGCTGTAGCTCGAAAACTTTTTGTAGGAGGGTATGGTTTTGGTTTATTATTCTGTGAATAATATACCTGTGTATTCGCTCAGCAAAAAATTTTTATAACACCCCCTCAAACTTTTTTCTTTTCCGTTTCAAGGTGCGTAGATTACAAAAATGCAATGTCCGTCCGCCGCCGTACGCCGTATCACTTGTACCGGCTTCATTTTCGGTCTAAAAAATTCGTTCTTTCGCACACATGCTCCATTTGGGCCCTAGTTGTGTCCCGAAACTTTTCAGCCCGATCGGAATATACCCAGGGGTGTTATGAGTGAAAATGTGTGTAAAAATAGGTAGGTACTTTTTGTGTTTTAGCAACATGTTGGTAACATGAACTTCTGAGATATCGTTTTCCGTGTTTTTGGGGACGAGAAGACCGAATATGAAGTCGATTTTGACCAAAGAGTGGAACATTGAGTTCTACCAAATGTTCAGCTCCCAAAATTGATTTTTTATGAGTGAAAAACCTGGGAAATCGCCTGAAATCACCATCAGTCTGTATAATAACACTGGAAAAAGTGTCAACACGTGGATCAAGACGATTAAATGGCACTACCAATGATCAAAGATAGTCTAAAAAAAGGAGCGTACCTAATTTGTGTTTTAGGGGCCAAAATTAATGGAAACCATCAGAAATAGCTATTTCGATTATTACGCATGAAAGAAACAAAAACGAACAGCCAACACTTCTGTAGGTATGTCCAATAGAATAATAAACCCATGTGACAAGGAATTTGCAGCGTTTTTTCACGTTTTCAAATTGATCTCGAACTGAAGAATTTTTTTATACCACCCGGAGTATTGTACGTACCTACGTTCGTTTGCACTGGAAAGCTTCGTCTACATGATCGTGAATGAAACGGTATACATCCAGATAGTTGAATGATATAGATAGTTGCGATAGAATTCTTGTTTAGGTTTCACTCAAGTCTCCGGCATTCACAAAGCTGTTTGTTATAGAGGTTGCCTTTCAAGCGATCAACACCTCCTCTTTGCAAGGAGTTATCTTCTAGCGGATATAGCAATCGGATATTTCTGATCAAACAAGGGCGAATATGAACGACAATTTTCTGTATTCTTTATCGATAAAGGGATCTGTAGGGATCTGTTCTCCATAACGTTGGTAGTATTTACTGGGCGAAAGTGGTTTGCCAATATTCAAGGACAATTTCAAGAGCTCGTAATTACCTACTTCTATTTTGTTGTTATTTTCCTGTTATTTTGATTCCAGTGCTACCTGAAACAGTTGTAACGTGAAAAGTTGACACTGTTTGCGATTATTTCCATGGCGAAGGTCCATCGGGTTTTTCCTGAAAAAGGAAGATGAGGATAGCTTGGACCTATCTGTTCGTTTTGAGACGAAAAAAAACCCGCATCGAAGTCAGTCCAGTCGTTCGGGCGTGATTGACTCACATATGGAATGACACAAACAAATCGATATGTGCCCACCCACTCATTACAATAAATCCTATCCCTATGACGAAGAGATAAGAATGAGCTCCTGTAAATTGAGCAAAAATCTTCCACTACGATAGATTGAGCCCGCTCATTGAAGAGGTCCGCAAGTACGACATATGTGAATGATCCCAATCTCGCTAAACCTAAACCCCTTGAGCCCAAAGTTTTCGAGCCTCGGTATGCTATTGTATATTATGCAGAAGGAAATTTAAAAAACAAATCAACTATTCACTTCCCTTACCCAACTCAAAAGGGTCGTTCGAAAGCATTCCAATCACCCTGAAAAAATCAACGGGAACTCATCCAATTTGATACCATACCTACATGTTTCAGACAAATTTATATTTACTTATGTGTGTGTGTGTAATCTGTGTACAAGATTCCGGTCTCTACGATCACTGTTATAACATTCTAGGTTGGAGGGTCCTGTTTTGTATGATACGCAGAGGTGAGGTTTCATAAAAATGAGGAAAATACCTTATACCCCAGGTAACAAAACTATATTCGTGGATGGCAAATATAGGTACGTGATCAGTTGGTAGAATGAATATAAATGAAAATAAGGAGCTCCTTCTAGGTATGATAGTATAAATTATTTACAGAAAACCTCGCAATCGGGAATATATTCTATTTCGGTGAATAAGTTAAATGGATAGTTCTGACCGTTTCGATGGGCGTAGGGCTTACACGCGCACGACGCTTACTCTCGGAGAGGTCGTACCACCAGGTAGGGGTTCTCTGGCAAGGGCAGACGGGGGGATGCTCACGAGAGGGCGGCTGGAGTGTTGCGAGTTCCAGACTTCGTGCTGATGCTGCTGATCGCTGCGTGAAGGATAGCGGTATCGCCTGGTACTCCCGAAACCTGTGAATTGCAGATAAGTAGGTAGTGCTTAGCCATGAGGCCGGTCTGAAGGTGTGCCAGTCGGTTTAACGAGAAGGCGATACTTACAATAAGAAACGTCAGACTAAAGATGAAAGAAAGGGGAAGACTGGGATGCTGATGGCCCAATTGAAGAGATGAGGTAAAGATGCTGGTAGAGGGTGCGTCGACCATGTGCGTCGACGACGTGGCTGGAAGAGAACTGGCGAATGTACCGTGCAGTGACGTCATCCAATACGAAACATACGGTGATTCCTGATCGGGTGGCTCCTTATCGGCGATTAAAGTTGAATCACTTTATCACGTTTCACGTAAAAGGGGCCAAAGAAATATAGAAGAATATAAAATTACGCTTGGGCGTTAACAGGTCCTACGCACCTAAGGAAGCTCCTACAGAAAAATTTGCTTTCAAGGTCTACCTATTAAGTGAGTAGTTATTCAAAAAAAGCTAATGTTCAGCTGAAAGTCTTATTTTTAGCGACTTCAATAGCACTGGCCTTTTTATTAAAAAAAAAAAAAATTTGCATGGTCTTGATGATATCATATTTCCATGAATTACTTTTATTATTATAATCACTCTTATAAAATTATCAGCAATTGTTCTAGCCGTTTGTTTGATATGCAGTCACAAAATATTCGCATACCCACTAATAAAAATATTGTTTAAATCACACACCAATAAACAACCCTTCAAGTACGACCGTGTCGCCTGAATATGGGTTGGAAAAAAAGCCCCAAAAAAAAACCTCACACCTGATGGTTTTTCAGAGAAATCTTCGTTTGGATGCAGTAAGTTTCGAAATATCGACTTTTCCTAGGGATAACTAGTTAATCCCCGTTAGACTTCCGTTGGACGAACTCGTGTAGCTTACTCTATAATGCAACGTGCAGCATTTAGGGAGAGCATTGGAAAGCAACACTACCTGATTTTAATTGGTCTTGAGCCCTCAGCCCTTTGCTTAACCCTTATTAGCGCGTCAGCCTTCCATCATCATCATCTTGTTAACACCGATGATTTATCATTTTTCATTTTGATTTATTTATTTATTTTTTGATTTTTTAAAATCACTTTTCACCGATGATATCTTTTTTTTCTGATCTTTTTTTTATCATCGATGATTTTTCATTTTGGTTAATTATTTTCAATAATGAAAAATTTCATGGTTTACGTTTCAAGGGAAGTAGAAGACGTATTCGTAATCGAAAATATCGAATACAAATATTTCCGTCCGTGCCGTCCACCGTCCGCGCTCCGCCGTCCGCGTTCCTTAGTTCCCATGAACCAAAATTCACAAAATTCGGTATGGGGGTCCCGTTTGGATTCTATTTGGTCCTTGAAGCTCGGTGTTGCTGTCACTCAACTCTAAGGGGTGAAAAGTAGGGGTTGAAATGTGCAGTATCCCTATCTCGGCACATTTTATTTTGAGGTGTGTTTTTTCGCATTTTAAAAAATAGTTTGATTTTTTTCTGAATTTTTGAGACCATCCGGAGCATTCTACGATGTTGCCGTAAAATTTGCTACACAGTTTGCTGTAAAGAGCAGGGTGTATGCAGGCATCAAACTGAGTTGAGAGCGCGCTGGAATCTCGACCTGATTGACGCTATAGCGAAGTGGTATACGTAACGGACTGTAACGCCGAAGTTCTGAGATCGAAACCTAGCTGGGTCTCAATATTTTTTTTCACTCCACATCAATTTCCCTTCAGAATTTCATTGGTGTTCCTTTTTGCCATTTTAGCTACCGTTTGTCATTGACAGAACTATTTTAGCAACACTTAACACGTGATTTAAGTAGGTACCTACTAAGAGCACGGTGTTAGGTACTAAGCTACAGAGGATCTGTGATCTATATAGAAGGGTTATCCATACAGAGAGCTGTGATCTGTAACAGAAGGGTGTTCTATACAAAATAATAAGCCGTTGTGTAGGGATTTGCAGCGTTTTGCTTCCGAGTCTGCGAAGCAGCGGAAGCCTTGTGTTCACTTTCGTGAGCCAAAAAATTTTTGTCTTCAGAAATCAAAATTTCCACTTGCATTTTGCGTTTCAAAGCCTACTGAACAAATTTGGTTCCGTGTCTGTCGGTCTGTGAGTCTGTGAGTCTGTGAGTCTGTGAGTCTGTGAATCTGTGAGTCTGTGAATCTGTGAGTCTGTGAGTCTGTCCGCATTTCCTTGTTACAGCCATAACTTCCACGATTTTGAATTGATTCAGCTCAAATTTTGAGGGATGGTGCGGATAAGGCCCCTTGAGGTCCCATACAAATTTCAACATGATTGATCCAGCGGTACGCCCTGCGCATGCGCTAACGTTAAATTCAACAAACACGCATAACTTTCACAATTTTGATTTAATTTCGCTCAAATTTTCAAGGGTTGTTTGGACAAGGCCTAGTGAGTTCCAGTATGAATTTCAGCATGATCGGACCCTCGGTGCGCTCTGCGCATGCGCTGGCGTGAAATAGATTCAATTTCCTTGTTACAGCCGTAGTAACCAAAGATTTCACCCAATTTCAATGTAATTCTCAGGGATTAAGCCGGTAGGGCCCATTGAGGTCCCATATAAATTTCAACATGATAGAGCCAGCGGTTCGCCCTGCGCATGCGCTCTGTCTGTCTGTCTGTCCTTCTATGCACGGCCAAACGGCTCGACGGATATCGACCAAATTTGGCACGAATATCCAGTAGGCTCCCAAGTTGTGCAACGTCGCATTTTTAATTCCCTGACCATAGCGGAACTATGGTCGACCATGGTCAACTCCTGAATGGCTTGACGGATATCGACCAAATTTGGCACGAATATCCAGTGGGCTCCCAAGTTGTGCAACGTCGCATTTTTAATTCCCTGACCATAGCGGAACTATGGTCGACCATGGTCAACTCCTGAATGGCTTGATGGATATCGACCAAATTTGGCACGAATATCCAGTAGGCTCCCAAGTTGTGCAACGTCGCATTTTTAATTCCCTGACCATAGCGGAACTATGGTCGACCATGGTCAACTACGTTAATTGAAATGGTAACCCCTATTTTTTATCGCGTATTCGTAATCTACGTGAAATTCTATCTACGATCGACCCTTCGGACTACCCCCGCGGTCGACCATAGCGCATCCATGGGCCCCTCCATGGTCGAATCCCGAATTGCTCAACGGATATCGACCAAATTTGGCACGAATATCCAGTAGGCTCCCAAGTTGTGCAACGTCGCATTTTTAATTCCCTGACCATAGCGGAACTATGGTCGACCATGGTCAACTCCTGAATGGCTTGACGGATATCGACCAAATTTGGCACGAATATCCAGTAGGCTCCCAAGTTGTGCAACGTCGCATTTTTAATTCCCTGACCATAGCGGAACTATGGTCGACCATGGTCAACTTCGTTAATTGAAATGGTAACCCCTATTTTTTATCGCGTATTCGTAATCTACGTGAAATTCTATCTACGATCGACCCTTCGGACTACCCCCGCGGTCGACCTTAGCGCATCCATGGGCCCCTCCATGGTCGAATCCCGAATTGCTCAACGGATATCGACCAAATTTGGCACCAATATCCGGTAGCCTCCCAAGTTGAACGTAGGCGCATTTTTAATTCCCTGACCATAGCGGAAATATGGTCGACCATGGTCAACTCCTGAATGGCTTGACGGATTTTGATAAAATTGGGCACAAATACCCGGTAGGGTATGGGATTTTTCCGTCGTTTATTGGTTCCACGATACTGCGTACAGCGAATCTCGGATAGCGAGCGAAGCGAGCGGTCAGGCTAGTTATGTATAATGGACGTAATGTATTATGGAAGTCATGTTATGTATAATATGTATATTTCATGTAATGTTATGTAATGTTATGTTATGTAATGTAATGTTATGTAATATGTATATTTAACGTTATGTAATGTTATGTAATGTTATGTAATGTAATGTAATGTAATGTAATGTTATGTTATTTTGCTTCCGAGTCTGTTCTATTTTATAATGGGTCACTCTGATTGTGACGAGGAAGCTCCTGTGCCATCACCTTGGCAGTGTATTTACTTTGAGGACGCGACATGTCCGGAGTGGTCGGAATTTGCACATGGAGTTGAGGTTTAATCACTATTCCCTCGCAGATAGTCGAGGATTTGTGTTAAAAATACATGTATCCATAA
The DNA here is from genome assembly GCA_954871275.1 of Leptopterna dolabrata. Lineage (NCBI taxonomy): Eukaryota > Metazoa > Arthropoda > Insecta > Hemiptera > Miridae > Leptopterna > Leptopterna dolabrata. The sequence goes on along the minus strand of CATPAC010000096.1, from coordinate 31,646 downwards.
GAATAACCTGCGCTTTATTGGAGTTGAGTGAAAGCGTTTGCAACATGGGGCATAGACGTGCATGTCTGCATGTTGCATCAAGGAGTTTCTACGACCCCCGGCGGTCAACCTGATGATTAGGCAGGAAGGAATTCATTCCAACGGAGGGAAAACTGTTGAGTTCATCCTGACAGAAAACCATAGGCTCAGTCAGTTACTCAACTTCGTACGGCTAAATGCGTTGCTTTCGTTACCCTCACCAGCTCAGCCCCTCCACACTCCGCTTCACCCATATAAAATATGAACTCAAACGAGAACAATGCATTATCCCCTCTCACGCAAACTAACCCGTTACTTGCCGTTCACATTACTCGTAATGATGTTTCTATTCGATTTATGATCGAAATAACGATCCCTTATATTCCTGTCATATCCCCCCCCCCCCCTCCTGGTACGCCACATTTTCTGACCATTCATTCACGAATAATTCTTTCCTATATTTTTTTCCAAAAGGATTGATCGGGTGGTTTTTTCGGGACTACTGCGAAGAAAATACAAAACGTCCTAATAGCGAATGCAGTTGTTTTACAAATTTTAAGTAACAGCAATCATTTAAAAAAACTAAGTCGTACGATGTTGATCAAATTTGTGCTGACTGCAAGTTCCGGACACCCTCCTAAAATGGTCAAACTCTTGGGTTCCTATGGATGAGTAGTTCAATATATATTATAGTTGAATAAGCTATTTGTGAGTAAATGTTGGCCTGGACAAGTCAGACACCGGTCGTATCTTATATTGCCAGGAGTTATCCTAGTCGTCGCGGTATTTGCTGAGTTCTAGCAATTCTCACCCCATCGCAACAAAAATTGTTTGTGATGGGTTAAGCAAACTTTTTCGAGTTCTTTCTCCATGGTTTCCGATCTAGAGAAGTGAGCATTCTCTATTAAAAAGAGGAAACATATAAAACTAATGGGATGAAGGTTGGTGGGGGTTGATCCGCAGTTGGTGTTATCTAAAATTATTTGAAATCCAACGGTAACTTTCTAATGTTTACGTGCAAACGTCTCCTTGATAACCCTATACTTTTTGAATATACAATACATTGCGGGTAGTTGGGAACTGGCTCACTGTTGAGTTTATGATACGAGTATTTTCCACAGGGGCTCCGGCACTGCAATAGACCCCGATCATTATAATATTATGGGAATGGAGTTGGGTGTTCGAAGCTGTATACTGGTTCGAAATTACGATATTTTTTACCTGATTGAGATGAAAGCGTTACCCAATTGTTGCTAGTTAGTAAATTTCAGCTTCTTTGAAATAATGCCGTATAAAGGAGTCGAAAGAAAGAGAACTACACTGGGAACTACTGCGAGTGGAATTAGACCCATAAATTTAGAAGATATGCAACAGACACTGCTAGTGTGGAGGCGTCAGGAAAAAGCGAAAAGTTTCGTGATTTAGCTAACAAGATACCTTGGGCTCACGCTACCGAGATCAGACCCATTTGATAGTGCTCGAATCTTGTTGTGGCTCCTCTTAGTAATGGTATATTCCTCCCTGTAAGATAACTTGCTCTATTTCCTCCCGAAATTCCGTTTCACTGATGACTCACAAGTAGTGAGCACCGAATCTCATTTAAATCTCTGTTCATTTCTTGAACAATTTGAATAATTTAATCTTGAAAGATGGGAAAAAAAAGATTTGTGCATCCATACCGTATAAATATTAGTTCATCATGACCGTAATTTCAAAAGACAGCCTCAGAAACACGATAAGAAATTTCGATTTGGAGGGCAGTAGGTTAGTTTGTCGGTAAGGTGATTACGATATTTGCGTGTTCTTATTAGAAAGATGAAGGGGGGGGGGGGGGGGGGGAATCCGTCAAGGCTATCTGAATGTAACAGACCTTGGAAAAAATTATTCGTATTGTTTGAGGTCTTCGCGAAAAATTTTAGAATAAGATATTCTATCAAAAAGCATTAAAATTGGTATGAAAATTTGAGCGTAGAAATGTTTTCGTGGCCTTGAATAATTCCGCGCCAATAATCAAAAGCTTAGCTATTATTAGTTAAAAACTGCTAAAAATTAGTAAGGTCTTCAGAAATGAAGTTTAAAAAGTTCGTTAGAAATAATTATCATTAGAATTAAATGTAGTTCGGTGGACGAAAAAGTGTTCAAATTTGAGTTTGTATGGTGGCTGTATTCTTGTGGGAGGCAGCTTAATTTTGATATAATTGCATACGTGGGTTATGTTGGGTTGTGAAACCACTTGCTTTCTTCACTCCCTTTCACTTAGCCTGTACTCTCCTTCCACTGCCGTGCCTAAGGATGATATCCTTATCTAAAGTAATCGACTTGGTAGTGACGACAGGTTCTTCAGGATGGTTACCTATGTTATTTTAAACCCATAGAGTTGTGGAACAGAAGTTCTTCTCTTAGACAGGCACTGAACCCGTTCACTAGCAGCTTTTCACTTCCCTCCTCTGCTCACAAGCAGCCATTCACTTAATTTCACTTCCTATCACTTACCTACCCTTAACTTTCTTTCACATATCCTCTTGACCTTAGAAACAAATACGAACAGACTTCGTATATGCTACAATACTGGAACTTTTAAAAACTCAAACTGCGACTTTCCTTCGAGTACTAACCGGTGCCTACGTAGAACATACCAGGTCAATATTGTGTGGATCTCTACCATTATCCGGTTTCCATTTCGCAAACTACATCGCTGTGTGTCAGGTCCAACTATGTCGCTGTGTGTCAGGTCCTAGCTGTCGGGCTTCTCTGACAATTATTGTGAAGGGCACCTGTTATAGTTTTGTCCAGCCGAAGGCCTAAGGGGAACAAAGCCCTCAGTCTGATTGTGTTGGACATCGATCTGCAGTCGAGTTCGAGCCCTCACTTTCACGGCTCCTTTTTGTTTGTTAGAACCTTCCCATTTGTTGAAACTCCCTTCACTTTGCCCTTTGTAGAAAGGTAGTTTCGTTTATTAGGCCGGCTCGTGTAATTTGTTCTTCAATGAACTTCTTTGACGGAGCAGTTCTCACCATAGCAGTTTGAAGTGGCGGACAACGTTCAGAACCGGCGGAGAAAAATGATTCAATTGTTTTGTTTTTTTCGGAATCAGAAATAAAAACATTTCGATCGACCAGCGTTTTTTCTGGAGGTTTGGTTGTGCTTTCCATTCCAATTAAAGGGTAAGGGGGGGGGGTCTATTTTATTGTTTTACTGCCCAGTAAATCTTTCTTTCTCAGAGCTCCCTGGCTGTCGGAGTGGCGGGAGTGGGGCGTATTCCCGGATTTATTGGGGTTAACTAAGTGTGGAAACGGGATGCTGCGGGCCAGTACCAGCAGAGGGGACTTCTGTGACATTATCTCAAAAGGGACGATCGGTGACGATGGGGGGAGGGGGGGTACCGGCTACTGTAGCCGTAGCGGGCTTTCTGAGAACCTTTGAAGTTACGGGTTTATTCGGCATTTCAAGTATTCCGTGCTGGCCGTATTGATAACGGTGATATCTCCTCCTCTCACCGTACGTGTTTACTCTCTCTTTCCGCGTTGTTTTCTCACTGCAACTCCGTCGTAGATGTCTGGATATTCGAAAATCTAAACTGAGAACATTCACTTGTATTTCGCATTTCAGGCATCCATTAAGCCGCTCCATATTCTCTCAGGGTGCGGGACTTTAGTAAGCATAGTATACTGCACGTGTATATGTGTTGTGTGTGTTCATTTATTCATAAAATCAGAATTATAGGTAAATTTGATTTTTTTATGCGATCAGTCCTTTGCGACTCGAATCATCATCATCATCATTTTTATCATTACCGTAGAACTTTGAAATTCGAGTTATAGAGATTTTCCAACAAGAAGAGATGAAAAAACGGCGTTCATGGCGCCATAGCTCGAAAACATTATTATCTTGATCCATTCAGCTTAATTTCTCAATTCTTCTCGCCACAGTCGTTCGTGAGCCTGTCTGGTGCTCGGTTCATTTATTTACCTATTGGTTTATTTATTTCTGTTAAGTAAAAAAGGTCACCTGAAAACAAGAGCGAGGTAATCGAGTTTTTTTGTGAATAAAGCGTTATGGGAATCCACAGTTATGACTTTCAAATACAGAAACAATATGCGCGCCGCCTGTAACATTGTTCGAGGTGCCCTGTTTTGATATTTTGAATAAAAAGCTCAAACTTGCATATAATTCCTCTGCAGAAACCTAAAATCTTAGTGTAGGTGACTGCGAGCTCCTCTCTAGCTGATATAGCGTCTCTGAATGATGTGCCTCGTTTAGATATCGGACTGATGTTTAGTAACTGGAAAGGAATTCAAAGTCTCAACTATTCATTCTTGTAAAGTTTCTGAAGGTTGTAATGTATGAGGGGGGGGTAAACATAGCCGCCCATACAGCGTAGTTTCCCCCCTCTCCACTTTAGAAAGGTAGGGAAGCAGTGTGACAGCTGCCCCCGGAGACACTGGTTTTATTATTACGCATTGCCTCCAGGAGTTGATTCGCTTTCGCGAATCGACCACCCCATCAGCCGCGTGTCAAAAAGATCGGGAAGAGGCCGGATCCAGTATGGACGGGATTCCCATATTATACCGTCACAAGCTTCTGTCGGTTCGCATTTCTCATTGGGCGGGCCATAATCAGCCCCAAAAAACAATCATATTGTAAACATTTGCCCTCTACTCAGCTGCAAAAAGGATTGGTATCCATTTTTCCCGCCGAAGTAGTATGGCATTGAACGCTGTTTGGCCGGGAGCTTCGTCTGAAGCCCTCCGGTTTCTCCTAAACCGGGTTTTTTTCCTAAGATTTCCCACTTGGTCTTCCTCATGACCTTGACCTTTCCTCAAATTTCCCGTTATATTCTCACCCAATCAACCTATCCTCACCTTTCCTCATGGTATACCCTCTGGTGTTTTCTTAGTTTCCTCATGGTGAACCCTCCGCTTTTTGCATGGCCTCAAATCACCAACGGAGGTGTCCTACTCCCTTCATTTCCCCTACAGTCCATATGAAAAAACCGTACCAACGCCAATTTTTTTCGTAGATTCAAAAAAATGACAAAATTGTGCAATCGTGTGCAACTTTGATTTTTTCAAATGATAGCCCCTTTTTCATTACAGATTCAGATTCTGCGTCAAGTTTCATGAACAGATCACTCCTGAAACTATTTTTTTCACTGCGCGCAACCGGCTCCAGGAGCGCGAAAAGTTGCGCAGTCCTGGAATTGCGTGAAACTGAAGATAACGGTAAACCAAAGTGTGGCACATGGTTTGGCACGGTTGTTCAACGCTGAATCACGTCGTAGTATCCGTTTTCTGATTTGGTAGAGAATTCCAGACTTCGTAGGAGTAAGAACATTTTTCATAGGAAAAACATCATTTACATGGAGGGATTTTTTCTTTTTCATGATTTTCTTTTATCCTCCTTTCCTTTTTCATGTAATAGGATTATTGGAACAAAATTGTAAAAATAAAATGAAGAGTAGAATAGCTCCTCCTCTTCGAATAGGGGATCAAAGAAAATTTGTCAAATGAGTTAACACATTTGTTCGAATTGAATACCCATCTTGTGCCACACTCAAGGTTTACCGTTATCTTCAATTTTGTGCAACTCCAGGACTGCGCAACTTTTCGCGCTCCTAGAGCCAAGTTGTGTGCAGTGGAAAAAAAATCGTTTGAGGCGTGATATGTTCATGAAATTTGACGTAGAATCTTCAAGACTTTATTGGCAATATAAACAACAGCAAAATATGACGGAACAAATGAATAACTTTCCTCTTAAAAATTTCCCACCAAAGAATAAGTTCCTAGGAACTTGTGCTCTTCGGGGGAGTTCGAATGTATTTAAAGAATAAAAACCAGCTCACAGTTGGTGCCAACTAAGTAAGCTATAGAGTACCTATAATAAAAAAAACAAAAAATGTGATAACGGGAATGCGACACAGTATAACAGTAGATAAAATTATAAACTGATATTCAATACTTTCTAGAAACTTGAAAAGTTGGCGAATGAAAAAAATATTTATTCCTTTGTAAAATAGAACTCTAAGTGCAGTTACGTAGTTATAGAACTAGGTTTTTACGTGAGAAGGATGTTCCGAGAACTGTTATAATTACGAGTAACAGCTGAAGCAGACAAATGATTTGGATTAATGCCAGTGGTAAATACATCAAATCTAATCATCTGCATAAACGCCAAGAAAACATCAACAATTTTTCTTTAGGCTAGATATTTTGATTTATTATGTTCAAGCCACCAGCTTTAATCAGGGTAAACTCAACATCGTCTACATTGAAACACCGATCAGTTTCAACATTTTGAAATGAATCTAAAACTTTTTCTAGAGGCGAATCCATGAAAAAAAGAAAGAACGCAATAGTACCAACTTATGTTGTAAAATACATAAATGCAATAAATTAATAAATCGGTTGGCCTCCAAGTGAGGAACTAAGATCCGAATTCTTTTGCATTTTGGTTTCTTCAGGCGTGCCAAGGGGTAGACGCTTCTGTGTATCCACAGCCTTAAGTTGATTTAAATCAGTGATGCAAACAAACTTAGACGAAGCCAACTCGTCCTTCTTTACTAAGACTCTTCCTCCCGATGTCCAGGCATATTTACATTGGTACTCATTGGCGAATTTCCACACAAACGGCTATTTGCAGGGGTGAGGTGCTCGTTGACATAAACTTTAGTCTCAGGAAAACTTGCATGCAGATCATTAGCGTCATGTCTTTATGAAATCTCGTCTGCCTCAGAATTCAATTCGTTATAACAGAAGTTGAAAATGTAACAATGAGCTGACCCGAATTAGGTCCAGAGGGAGGTGCTCTACCCCTTCTACTCGTATCTAACTTATGGTTTCATGTGGTAAACAGCGTCAGAATCACGAGTTTCAAGAGGTACCTTATTTTGTCTGCGAGCATTTTAACGATCTCAAGGATGTTTTCATTATCTGATACAGGAATCCCCTTCACTACAACGAAGTTGATAAGATAGATTGGTCGAGATCGTTCACCTTTGCCTTTAGAAACTGGATAATATTTTCCAATTTTAGATTCTCTCTTTGGAGAGAAATATTTTCACCTTTGACTTCATCCAGTATATTTTTCATACTCACTAGGGACTCTTTCATATCTTCAAACTTCACGCTGAAAAATTCCATCTCCTTTTCAACCGAACTTCCTTTCCATCAAGTGAACCAAACGTCTCCAGAAGCAAATCCATTTTTGTATTGAGCGAAGAAAACTCGGATTTATTTCCCATATCCTCCGAAATACCTTCACTCCGATCATCATCATCACCACTGTTGTCAAGCTCATCATTAATTTTCCTAATACATGTCACATTTCCAATGTTCGCGCGAATCCTTCCTCAACTTTTTATAGTTTTCAACCGTTTTTAATCGCGTACAAGACGGATGAAAAGGCAGTTTACAAATCGAACATTTGCAGTTTTCTTAGGCCAGAATAGATCACGTTGACACATAGCACAGTCCATCACAGCAAACAAAGGGACCAATAGCCGCCGGACCGACGTTAACTCAGACGCGTTACTGCACAAACAACAGCCTACAACTTCCAGTCGATGTGAACTGGAAAAGGTCACGAATCGAACTGAATCTGAATCTGTAATAAAAACGGGGAGTTCTCATTTAAAAAAAAAATTGCGCACATTTTGAAATTTTTTTAAATTTACGCAAACAATTATTAAAACTGGTGTGGTCCGGTTGGTTTTTCTATATGGACCTTCGTTGGGCCACTCTGTATATGTAATCGAACTCGTGCATGTACCTAATATATTATGTTCGCTGACGAAGTCTCAAATGACGAGCAGGCCGTGAATCGGAGTCGTGCCATTCTGAAAAGGATGTTTTTTGCCTCACGAAAATGACTAGTATTTGAAGGCGGATCCTATCTCGAAAAATCTGGCACAATGTTATTAGGTTCAAATGTCTTTCCGTTAAGTTATTTTCCCAAATTCAGATGTCTTTCCGTAGTAGGTGCCCGGGGCGGCCGGTGGTGTGGTTTGTGTGGCCGGACCATTAAATGAGCTCCTACCTTTAGCGGGGATAAACGGACTCTGCTGTCGAAGCCGGAATATGTGGCTCGGTTAATTACCTTCTTTTTTCCCCCAAATCTGACTTTCTTTTTTATTTACCGGGTCCCGGGAGGTAGGTATTCGGGGAGATTGGTCATTAGGTTTCTACTAACGCATTTTTTCGAAGATAAGTTACCCCACTGGGGAATCGTATGAATAGTGGACCACAGCATTTGGAAAAGCGAATGGACTATTGTAGAGTGGCGGGAGGGGCTGGGGAGGGGGGGGGGGTACTCGTATTACACATATAAATTAACCGTGACTGCCTCCGGGTGCAGCTTAGTAGGTTGAACATGTGGAAGGTTGTGGTGGGGAGGGGTAATAGTTAACGGGAAATTATTAATGTATTCATGTTGATGTAGTGGGAATGGTAGGGGTGGTAGGTATAGGCTGAGTATCCCCCGTAGTGTACGCATTTTACGCGTCACGCCCCTTCTCACCATTGCCAGCTCCACTAACAAAGCTACATTGACCCACAGCTCCACATCTACAAGTCAGGAGCTGGCGACATACGTTTTCCCCCTCGAGGTACAACTGGCTTTTCCAAAATACACACGACCCACTCGTCCAACGCATTTATAAACCTCAAGCAACAAATAACGTAAGCGTTCGCACATTCTCTCCTAAATCCCTCATCTAAACATCCCTGCTCACATATCCCGGTTCCGAGCTCCAAATTATGACACTAAGTAACATTATAATAAGGTGATATTTATTTACACAATTTTTTACAGCCTGTTTATGGCTGTTTATGATGATACGTCGGGTGATTAGTATAAAAGAAACGTCAAAAACAATCGAATTCTGCATCTAATGATCAAGACGTGCTCTCCAATATGGTAATATGATATTTTTGGCGACTTTTCGAAGTTTTTGGTAAATATGGCTCTTGTGGTAATCTGGAGGTATCCCTGAATAGGTCTCATTTGACTTAACATTTATTAGTCTTTCCTGTCTTTCATACGAAAACCAGATAGGTAGCTGCAAATTGGTAAAATGAGATGTTTCGAATTTGAAATGAGAAATTTTAATTTCAAGATTAATATGCCATTAGTAGGTTAGGATTATGTGGTATACATATTCAGAATCAGAGCATAATTTCCTACTAGCATGCAGCGGAGCAAGTTTTTTCCCTTTCGGCCCATTGTGCTCTCCTTTGGATCCGCTCCTGGGCACCACTGTGCAGCGGCTTTGGAAGGCGTGCACACGCGAGAGAGGCACCTCCATCACACCGCCGCTAACGTTCCCAACTCGTTCTTAGGAAATAGGATTGCGCGGTAGCCGGCGATTATTTTCAACGGGGCGAGACCTCTGATGAATCGGTCGGTCGATTTACTCGCTCCCTCTCCGATACCTATGCTGTTTGGTCCCGATCAATCCTCGAATCCTGAATGATACCCTCATGACCTGGACCGATTAAGCGAGCGCTCGAGTGGGGTCCAGGGTGATGTCACCCTCGAGGAATAGGAATAGAACTCATGAATAATGAAGAATAATAGCGGGAGTCCTCTAGACTACCTTTGAGCCTTCCTGTACCCCCTGGGAACCCCTTGGCTATCCTCCTCCAGCTCCCTTTATTATATATATATCACCTGTAAGCTCACGTCTAACGTGAACAGTTCTTCCTCACATTTCTATTTCAGGTCAACCAACTGTTTCTTTCCAAGATTGTACCGAAATGAATCATCAAGCTGGCGAGGCCCTTCATTCAAATAATTGCGCCCTTTGAGTCACAAGATTCCAACGAACTACACAAAATTAAAACAAAGCCTGCAGTGATGTGGCGCATCGTAACCATTAATGATCGCAGTAGCAACCACAGGACATACTGCTACACAAACGATCGCATGGGCACATCGCCCATCCGGAGATGTCATTTAATGTTTGCGCATGCGCAGAGGAAGTTAAGTTCAGATTGTGTTGTAATTCATTAGGAACTATCTAGGAGTTTCCCATTCTCGTGTCATTAGTATAGACTCCAAGATTAACATCATTCAATGCTTCGGTATATCCACTTGGGATTTAATTAGATGAAGAAAATATAATAATTGAATTTGATTACGCAGCGCAGTGAGGACTAGAAAATAATGGTCTGATAAATCATGTGTGACTGTAAGTGTTTACCGAGGGGGGGGGGGGGGCGCAAACGACGGTAAACCTGCAAATTTAATGCCTTAAATTATCTTTTATTTTGTAGGTATTTCAAAGAATTGATAACTAATTTCAAAGAAAAACGGTGTTATTGAAAAATAGTCTTGATAACTAGCTTCCATTCTTTGTTGTAGCGTAAAAAAATCGATGTTCAATCAAATCTTTTCTTGGCCATTCGAAATATTTCTCAAATTATTTCTTAGTTCACCCGTAGCTTCCGTGTATGTCTTCGCCCGTTGTGATTTCTTCTGTTGTTTATCATTCACAGGTCACCATTATTGTTCAGTGGCTTGCAGTTCACTAGAAAACGTCAGTAGAGGTACCCTTAGAAACATGTTTGGGACTTTCCTCGGAAAGCTGACAGGTCTGAGAGGATAGCAGCCCCGGTCTCCCTATTCCGGGTGGTGGAAGGGTCCTTCCCAAGCCGGACCGCGTCTCCAACGCAGGGCGGGCCTTCGAGTAGTATAATCAGATGCTGGCGGCACCTGGGATATAAATACCGGGCTGGGACCAAGGGCTGAGACATAACATATCCGAACAAGCCTTCCACTACAACCCTTTACCTCCTCTGACGGCGGTTAACGCCGACGTAGTCAAAGAATAAAAACGCTGCAAACTCCTTGTCACATGGGTTTATTATTCTCTTGGACACACCTACAGAAATGTTGGCTGTTTATTTATTGCTTCTTTCATTTGAAATAATTGAAATAGCTATTTCTGATGGTGTCCACCAATGTTGGCCCCCAAAATACAAATAAGGTACGCTTTTTTTTCTCAAATTATCTTTGTTCATTGGTAGTGCCATTTAATCGTCTTGATCCACGTGTTGACTCTTTTTCTAGTGTTATTATACAAATTGATGGTGATTTCAGACGATTTCCCAGGTTTTTGACTCATAAAAAATCAATTTTGGGAGCTGAACATTTGGTAAAACCTCAATTTTCCACTCTTTGGTCTGTAGGTACCTAATAGAAATGTTATGCTGAGCGAATACATAGATGTATTATTCACGGAATAATAAACCGAAACGGAGTTATTGAGAGGTTTTCCATTTCCAGTAATACACGAGAATTACACTGTTGTACCGGTTTCGGTACAACCATCGTCAGTAACAACCAGTAAGTTATTGTTTGATCACCGTAACCGGTATACAAGTGTAATTTTCCTGTATTAGTGGAAATAGAGCACATTTCAGTGACTCCGTTTTTATTCTTCGAAATGGGTTTCCACGACTTCATCGCGAGTGATTTAGTTCGTGGACATAGTCAACCTATCCTTACGACCTGGTTCACGCCGATGTAGTCACCTCTCTCAACAGATCGGTTAACGCCCTTCCTACCATACTCAATTTCACAAACCCAAATGGTTAGGAGTAGTAAATGCAGTCAAATTGTTATCCTCGGTAAAATTATCCATTATCAACACGCCTATAGCCAAATCATAACACTGGTAATCCCGCCAAGCCAAAACATAACAATGTGGTTAGTAACCAGATCCTACCCTCAAAGTTTCTGCTCATTCCAGCTATTATTTCGTGTAGATCCGGAAGTTTCAGGGAAAGCACGGTTGCGCACACATAGACAGGATGTTACTGTCCAGTTGTGTTTAAACCAGTATCTGTGGGAGGCTTTGGTTGGAGTAGAGAGAGTTATCCAAGAGTCCAAGAGTTAACTCGTCAGTGCTGAGGTTTACAAACCACTAACACCATGTGATCTATCAACTTTAATAAGAAACCATCGCAATAAATTATTTGACGTTGAGCTAACTAGGTAAGGGGTGCGAGGGGTTGGAAAGCCTGTTCGGGTAATCAGACCTCGCCATCTTGGCGTGTGTCGTTGAAAGCGGACCAATTACGTAAGCACACGCAACAACATGGTAGCCATCGTATTAATTAATCATTTAGTGGCGAAAAGATCGCGTTGATAAAGGGATAGAATTAATATATCTTCGTATCTTAATTAAAACAAATAGTTTCATCTCAGGGCAGCCCTTTCCTTTGTCCGATGATTTACAAATGGAAATAATAAATTACCTAACTAACTTCGTCTATGCTGTCAACAGCGCTCAGAAGGGTCGAGGAAGTGAGCGATCAAGGCCTGCTCCATAATGAAATTAATCTTTAGTCCCACATATTGATAGAATGGTATCAATATATGGGTACTTGATTTTGGGTTTATAACCACCAAAGGTTTTACCGACATACGTGCCCTGATACGTCCGTTATTAGAGTATTCTACCGTAATATGGTTTCTTCATTGTACTGCGCCTGTTCATAATCTAGATAAAGTCCAACACTAGTTTCTCAGATTTGTAGGTAGGTATACATATGCTATACGCATGGAATTCTGCCTAAGTGTTCTAGAGATAATTTCGACGTGCCCTATAGAGATTTGTTGTTCTCTATTGATTTGGACCCTCTTGAGCATCGTAGATGAGTGCTGGGTTTATTGGCCTCAACATCCTGACTACCATGCAAGAAATAAGTTTTTCTTCCATATACCCACCTTCTCCAATAACTAACTCCATAATGCACCTGTTCAACGTCCATTCGAGGGGAACGACAATCAGACTCAACAAATTGTTCATGCTCTATCTGTAATTGGGACTCCAGGTATGTCCTGTTACATTTTCACTCTCGTGCCCAACGTCAGCCGTTGCCAGGTTAAAATTGATACGCCACTTGGTTCAAGCTCCTTTATTTTGGTATGAATCAAGATTTCTTTGAGCATGCAGCTAATAGACTTCCTCAACTCATGCAATAAAATCTTGCCCTTTAGATTAGATAAAGTCCGAACGCAGAGAGTGCTGAAATTATGCAACTAATTCTAGCGATGTAAATTAGTACACATCACTCAGTATTACATAATTATGAAGAATTATTATGTACCTCCCACAGTAATGTTGGATCTAATATTAAAACGCGTTCAATCAGTGACTGTTTTATATGTGGCTTAAAGATTGCTGTTACTTATCAAATGCTAAATTATGTGGTAAGTAGTTATACCTTCAAGTACATAATAATTACAGTTGGTTTTTATTCATCTTTTCCTGTCCTTTTTCTTTGTACCATTTGAATTAATTCGTTTGTTACAAGGTTATATTATAATTATGTTTTTATATATGGCAAAAATTGCAGTTACATACCTAACATGTGACAAATAATGATCACGGAGAATCATGATGATGAATAAAGAAAATGCACGCCTACACCCCATTGCAAGTCTCCAGACCTATTCTGAAGTTTTATTTTTGTGGGTAGAAATCGGAAACACACACACGCTAGAGTTACAAATATCGCTCGAGCGCGAGTACGCTCCTCACTTCCGTTCGGTAGGTGTAGGTACGAGTATGTGAAAAGTTTCCCGTCTGCCCAACTGTTACGAAAAATACAAATGCAAATGAAGCTTGAATAATCGCTTCAAGCTTTTCCAAATCCTGTAATGATACGAACTAAATCACTTGCGAGAAAATCGTGGAAACCCATTTCAAAGAAAAGCGGAGTTATTGAAAAGTTGGCTATTTCCATTAGTACACGAAAAAACGCGAAAAATACACTGTTATACCATCGTTAGTAACAAACAGTATTTATGACGGTTCGGTTTTATCACCGAGACCGGTATAACAGTGTATTTTTCGCGTTTTTTCGTGTACTAATGGAAATAGACAACTTTTACTTTTACAACAGTTACTCCGTTTTTCTTTTTTTCTGTAGTGAATTAGAAAGAACAGGATTACGTAATTCATTTAAAGAGGGTGATAATAAATGGAACAATAACACCAACAAAATTATCTTATAATACGATAAGCTCTGTGTGGTATACAGGAAACAGTAAAACTGGTCCGACAACCTGTGGTGTATGTTTTTCTCCGCCCGAATCTTCATTAACGAGTGCGGGGCCATTCCTAACTTTCCACAAAAATTTACAGCTAAGCGTTGAGCCTTTTGTAATTCAGAAGAAACAATTTGCAGGAGCCCGTTCATCGTACCCCTGAGAACCGTCTCAGTTGGGGTCAAAACGTCCTTCCGCCAAATAAATGAGGTGAAGGAAGATTAGAGACCCCCAACAACTAACTTTTCCTCATTAATACCTACCACCTCGCAGTGAGAGTGAAGATTATTTTTTCATACACTGAAGGATCTGAGGGAGATGTTACCGTTAAGGCGCAGTATGAGTGGTGTCAAATGGTAGGATAAAACCAAAAAACCCTGCAAAGTCCTTGTCACATGGGTTTATTATTCTATTGGACGTACCTACAGAAATGTTGGCTGTTCATTTATTGTTTCTTTCATGTGAAATAATTGAGATAGCTATTTCTGACGGTTTCGACCAGTTTTGGCCTACAAAACACGTTTTTTTTTTAAATTATCTTTGATAATTGTTAGTGCCATTTAATCGTCTTGATCCACGTGTTGACACTTTTTCTAGTGTTATTATACAAATTGATGGTGATTTCAGACGATTTCCCAGGTTTTTGACTCATAAAAAATCAATTTTGGGAGCTGAACATTTGGTAAAACCTCAATTTTCCACTCTTTGGTCAAAATCGGCTTCATATTCGGTCTTCTCGTCCCCAAAAACATGAAAAACGATACCTCAAAAGCTCATGTTACTAAAACACAAAAAGTACCTATTTTTATCCACGTTTTCACTCATAACACCCCTGGGTGTATACCGATCGGGCTGAAAAGTTCCGGGACACAACGAGGGCCCAAATGGAGCATGTGTGCGAAAGAACGAATTTTTTAGACCGAAAATGATGTGGTTATGCGTGATATGGCGGACGGCGGAAGGCGTACGGCGGACGGAGATTGCATTTTTGGAATATACACACCTTGAAACATAAAAAATCAGTCATGCAGCATGACTTAATGAGCGAATTTTCAAAGAAATATTCGAATTAATGGCTATGGTTTTGAATAAAGGAAAACTTCGGTCTAAAATTTGGTTTTCTATGTATATTCTCTTCGTATTTATTTTAATTTGTACGTTTTGTCCATCCTGATTCTACCGTTTGTTTATTACGTAATTGTACTAAGTGCTTATTTATTTGATCGCTGTGGGTAAATTCAAGGAGTTGTACTAATCGTTTGCCTCCCCCTTTTTTGCTTCGAACTCTCGTCTTCAATTAATACTTCTCACATTTTTCAATCTGACCACTCTAAGGGGGTGGGGGTAAGAGTTTAAAGATTATCCTAGTTTTGGGTAATTTTTGCGCACTTTAAATGCTCTAATTTAAGAACGGATTTAGATATCTAAAATCCGATTTCACTATCGTGTTCAGCGTGCAAAAACCTTTAAAATGAGGGGTCACTTGTTAGAAAATAACATTTTGGGGATTTTTGGGTAATTTTTGCGCACTTTAAATGCTCTAATTTGAGAACGGATCAAGATATCTAAAATCCGATTCCACCATCGTGTTCAGCGTGCAAAAACCTTTAAAATGAGGGGTCACTTGTTGGAAAATAACATTTTGGGGATTTTTGGGTAATTTTTGCGCACTTTAAATGCTCTAATTTGAGAACGGATCAAGATATCTAAAATCCGATTCCACCATCGTGTTCAGCGTGCAAAAACCTTTAAAATGAGGGGTCACTTGTTAGAAAATAACATTTTGGGGATTTTTAGGTAATTTTTGCGCACTTTAAATGCTCTAATTTGAGAACGGATCAAGATATCTAAAATCCGATTCCACCATCGTGTTCAGCGTGCAAAAACCTTTAAAATGAGGGGTCACTTGTTGGAAAATAACATTTTGGGGATTTTTGGGTAATTTTTGCGCACTTTAAATGCGCCAAAACCCTCCTTAGAGTAGGCCAATTTCGCCCATCTTCGAACTTAGCCTTTCGATTGCCAAGATAGATTTTTTGTGCAAATTTGAGCTGTTTATCTCAATTCTATCGAGAGTTATCGTCTGGAGTGACACATATATAAATAAATATATATATATATACATATAAAAAAAATCAGTCATGCAGCATGACTTAATGAGCGAATTTTCAAAGAAATATTCGAATTAATGGCTATGGTTTTGAATAAAGGAAAACTTCGGTCTAAAATTTGGTTTTCTATGTATATTCTCTTCGTATTTATTTTAATTTGTACGTTTTGTCCATCCTGATTCTACCGTTTGTTTATTACGTAATTGTACTAAGTGCTTATTTATTTGATCGCTGTGGGTAAATTCAAGGAGTTGTACTAATCGTTTGCCTCCCCCTTTTTTGCTTCGAACTCTCGTCTTCAATTAATACTTCTCACATTTTTCAATCTGACCACTCTAAGGGGGTGGGGGTAAGAGTTTAAAGATTATCCTAGTTTTGGGTAATTTTTGCGCACTTTAAATGCTCTAATTTAAGAACGGATTTAGATATCTAAAATCCGATTTCACTATCGTGTTCAGCGTGCAAAAACCTTTAAAATGAGGGGTCACTTGTTAGAAAATAACATTTTGGGGATTTTTGGGTAATTTTTGCGCACTTTAAATGCTCTAATTTGAGAACGGATCAAGATATCTAAAATCCGATTCCACCATCGTGTTCAGCGTGCAAAAACCTTTAAAATGAGGGGTCACTTGTTGGAAAATAACATTTTGGGGATTTTTGTGTAATTTTTGCGCACTTTAAATGCTCTAATTTGAGAACAGATCAAGATATCTAAAATCCGATTCCACCATCGTGTTCAGCGTGCAAAAACCTTTAAAATGAGGGGTCACTTGTTAGAAAATAACATTTTGGGGATTTTTAGGTAATTTTTGCGCACTTTAAATGCTCTAATTTGAGAACGGATCAAGATATCTAAAATCCGATTCCACCATCGTGTTCGGCGTGCAAACACCTTTAAAATGAGGGGTCACTTGTTGGAAAATAACATTTTGGGGATTTTTGGGTAATTTTTGCGCACTTTAAATGCGCCAAAACCCTCCTTAGAGTAGGCCAATTTCGCCCATCTTCGAACTTAGCCTTTCGATTGCCAAGATAGATTTTTTGTGCAAATTTGAGCTGTTTATCTCAATTCTATCGAGAGTTATCGTCTGGAGTGACACATATATAAATAAATATATATATATATATATATATATATATATACATATAAAAAAGTGTTAAATTTCAGGAATCGTTTTAGAATGGTCTGAAACGGATTTCTATGAAGAAAATTTCCAAAAATTTATATTATTTAAATTTCGAAGCCATTGCAATAGCTTCATTTTCTTTGAAAATTCGCTAAAAGTGTTAAATTTCAGGAATCGTTTTAGAATGGTCTGAAACGGATTTCTATGAAGAAAATTTCCAAAAATTTATATTATTTAAATTTCGAAGCCATTGCAATAGCTTCATTTTCTTTGAAAATTCGCTAAAAGAAAAAATTTTGAGGGGGCGTTTTAAAAATTTTTTGCTGTGCGATTACATAGGTGTATTATTCACGGAATAATAAACCAAAAGGGAGGAAAAAAGCGAAATGACGTCATAGTTGTGAAAGCTCCTTTGGTGGTTGCGGTGGGGGGGGGGGGGGGGGCTCAGTTCTCCAGCGTCATTGGGTTTCCTTCCTATTCGTTTTTTCCTTTGTTCGCCATGCTACTCTGCGTTTCGAACTAAATATATAACTTTAAAACGAAATAGGCAAATTAAGGTTTCCGAAGGTGTTATAACTACTCGTATTCTGATTTCAGAAATGCAACATTCTTACCCTCTATTGCCCATGGACCATTGTTGAATTGCTTTTCAAAAATGTCCCGGAATACGAAAAACTCGAAAATCCGTACCTCCCTACATCTTCCACTGTTTTTGGTCGAATGAGACCAGATCGCGCTCTCCACATGTTATAATGAGTTTGAACCTTAGGGAACTTTAAACAGTCACCTCAAATCATGGTTACATTTTAGGTTTCAAGACGTGGGGGTATTCAGAATCAGCCCTAGAGGGGATTACCCATAGTTGTGAAATTGCTGATTATTCTATAAATTTGCTTTTGTGATTTTTGTTGGTGAGAAAAATGAATCAGTTAGCCGGAATAGCATTATATATTTGGTTGATTTCTAAGATTAGATCGAAACTGGCGATGACGCCATATCCTCTACTTCTTCCTCCATGCTACAGCATAGCAGAACAGACGGTGCGTCGGGCAGTATTATCCATTTCCCACCTCACCTTTTGCCCCTACGTATTTCACCCCCTGAAACTGATAACGACACCTTGTACTCATCTCCTCCTATCGTTTGTTCATTCCACTTCCGAAAATTCCACTTACCATCCTCTTGCTCATATTGGTCGACAACTTTAAAAAATGAAAGAGTCAACTAAAGATTGAGACGCAAGGCATGTGTTTATATGTGTGCGCCCAAAGAAAGTGCCATATTAAAAAAACGCTGCAAAGTCCTTGTCACATGGGTTTATTATTCTATTGGACACACCTACACAAAAATGTTCGCTGTTCATTTATTGTTTCTTTCAGGCGTAATAATCGAAATAGCTATTTTGGCCCCTAAAACACAAATCAGGTGCGCTTTTTCTATTTTTTTTTTTTAACTATGATCACTGGTAGTTCCATTTAATCGTCTTGATCCACGTGTTGACACTTTTTCCAGTGTTATTATACAAATCTATGGTGATTTCAGACAATTTACTAGTTTTTTCACTCATAAAAAATCAATTTTGGGAGCTGAAATTTGGTAGAACTTAATTTTCCACTCTTTCGACAAAATGGGCTTCATATTCGGTCTTCTCGTCCCAAAAAACATGGGAAAAGGTATCCTAAAAGTTCATGTTACTAACATGTTACTAAAACACAAAAACGCTGCAAAGTCCTTGTCACATGGGTTTATTATTCTATTGGACGTACGTACAGGAATTTTGGCTGTTCATTTTTGTTTCTTTCACGTGAAATAATTGAAATAGCCATTTTTGATGGTTTCCACTAATTTTGGCCCCCAAAACACAAATTAGGTACGCTCCTTTTTTCCAAATTAACTTTGATCGTTGGTAGTACCATTTAATCGTCTTGATCCACGTGTTGACACTTTTTCTAGTGTTATTATACAAACTGATGGTGATTTCAGACGATTTCCCAGGTTTTTGACTTATAAAAAATCAATTTTGGGAGCTGAACATTTGGTAGAACCTCAATTTTCCACTCTTTGGTCAAAATCAACTTCATATTCGGTCTTCTCGTCCCAAAAACATGGAAAACGATACCTCATAAGCTCATGTTACTAACATGTTACTGAAACACAAAAAGTACCTATTTTTACACACATTTTCACTCATAACACCCCTGGGTGTTTTCCGATCGGGCTGCAAAGTTTCGGGATACAACTAGGGCCCAAATGGAGCATATGTGCGAAGGAACGATTTTTTTAGACCGAAAATGAAGCCGGTACACGTGATACGGCGTACGGCGGACGGCGGACGGACATTGCATTTTTGGAATCTACGCACCTTGAAACGGAAAAGAAAACATTTTGAGGGGGTGTTATAAAAAAACAAAATACCTACCAACTGCTGGTTATTATTTATTTTTGTTGCCTAACTATTGCTATGCCAATTAACCTACTTGGCACCTAGTCAAATTATAAAGGAAAATTATAATATACACCCACCTACCACCGCGCGGCCTATGGCCTTTGGGGGTGCCATGTAAATTGTAAGAAAAGCTTTGTTGTGAATAAAACTTATTTGATTTTGGTTCGCGTGAAGTGACACTCTTCAACTACCTTCAACCCACAAAGTAAGTAAAAATAAACAGCCGTTCCACGCTGGGGCTTACGTCCGACTGCCCTGCCAGCGTCGCGGATGTGATCAGCTGTCATCTAATGAGAGGATCAGAATTCTTCCAATAGTTTTTAGCTCTTGGCTACTCATTGCCTCGCCCTTTTTAGTGGAGAAGGATTCCCAGACAGCTACTTTACTTGGTTTTACTTGGACGCGTCACGACGTCTCATCTTCCAGAAAAGTGCTAACAAGCTTTCGTTTTCCCCGCAACACTTGACCATAACTTACACTCATTTCAGCTGCAGTAAGTGGTTAGGCGTCAACTGTCCGTGCTCAGCAGTGCAAAGGACTGAAGTTTGCTACTTAGTGGAGAATGACCCAAATGTGCATTCATGTAGAGTGGATACAGATTTGGTGTATACATAAAAATTGTTACCATGCAGGGATTCTGAATTTCATAAGTGGCTATTTTTTCTAATGCATATACGAACAATATGGTTTTTAAAATTTCTTGTTCGAAACACTATTTTTCACTTATTAACAAAACTTGTAAATTCGGTTTCTCTGAGGGGAGCAAGTTGGAGCAAAGTTTTTGATGGGGTCTGCTCATTTGATAGGTAACACCCATTGAAGTCCTTTTTTATATTGGCACTCGTCATTTAAACATGAAAAAGTACAAATGTTTAGTCAAATCACGATTTTTGTAACCATAATAACTAGCGCAACAATGAAAACTGATCTTCGTGTACCGGGTAGGATATTCACAATGAATTTATACGTTCCTGTTGCAAGAAAATCCCTTTTGGGTTTTACAGGCTCGCAGAGTACTGCCATCAACTAAATCATGAATTCAGGACTTCATCATCTTCAGGACTAAAAAAAATCACTCTTCTTTCATACCATGGGTCCTCTGGTTTGCACAGGAAGTTTTTGAATAATTTATCAGTTCTTTAATTTTTCGACCAGTCACTTCTGATGTCCAGAGATCTGGGTGTTTTCCCCGCTGTCCGACCCTTGGACAATGGTCAAATGTCTGGTAGTCGAACTGGGTTATAATTAGTTATTTTGTGCGGTCAAAATGATGCTTTCTATCGAATTTTTCAAACCCCTTGACTCCTTGTAACGTATCAGTTTGATTGATGAAACAGTTTGTCCTGCTGTTTACGCCACATTTAACCTTACAGATCTGATGAGTTGCCAGTGGCTTGTCTAACGCTAGAACAGCTGATTTAATCGAGCTAAAACAGACGCTAAATTTATCGGGACAACATGTGTGTTCTTATTAGTCTATTTTCTTAGCGTGCCACCCACGTTCTGGCAGAAAATCGTTGAGCCATCGGTGTTTTTGTAGAGTTGTGTTCACTTTATGGGCTCTTCGATGAATTATTTATGATTCATCGTTTCCTATCAATCGGTTCTCAATCTCTACATTCAAGTTCTTTCTTCCGAAGTATTGTACTTTATTTTTAGTCCCCGAACTTCATACGTTGAACGTTCCTAAAGTGCAGTAATAATTTGTTGCTTGGCACCGGCAAAAGTAGATTATGGTGCCAACCATACTTCCTAATGGTTTCCTATGATTTTTAGAGGACCACGAAAGATGTTGATTAATAGTTTTAGATGCAGGTATTTGTAGGTATCATCCTTTCTTATATAACAATTTGTAGCATTTTTTCTCTCGCCTTGAGTTCAACCTTGACAATGAGTTGTAATTGACAAAAATGAGTCAACGAGATAACAGTTTTTGTTACTGATGGTGGGTTTTGATATGGGTTCCGAGATGACTTTACAAAGGGATCCGTACATTGAGGTGTCTAATACAGCGCCTTTCTTCGTCGATAAGATCTGCCTCTCGAAAATTATTGGTCCGATTCATGAACAGGTAGAAGCCTTCTTTGGCCCTTTGAATTTTTTTTATATTACGTAGAACCCTCCATTAGCCCATATTCAAGATTCTGTCTCTATTTTAAATTTAGGACCCCTGATAGAGTCGAACACTCATTTATAGAAAATCCTTTATATTCTGTTACACCGCAAGGGCATTTCATAACATTCAGTTGAAATTAGCCTAATTTATACGTTTGAGCTAGCGTTCAACGGGTTCCTATACTGCTTTTGTCTGATTGCAGTTGTTAGGTACATTTGTTTGATTACAGTTGGTTCAAGTATGTCCCTGGTTCATTTATACTTTATTCTGTTCGAATCACATAACAACAGTGCTGTCACCACCTGTTGTTTTTGGGAATATCATGGTGTACGTGCCGGGAAAATTTTTTGTGCCGCGCAGTGGTTCACGCATGTGTGCGACCAATCAAGATCAAATTATATGTACTACATTAAATAAAATGGCGGTGGTGTACAAATCGCGTTGTTTCAACACTTGTGGGGTATGTAGAGTAATGTGCACAACACATTCTTCTAGGTTGGTAGGGCACGTACCGTTTGGGAACCTCTCCTGTCTATGGGCTGTTCCTTTCGTGCTTCATTCTTTCTCTCTTACCTTCGATCTTCTCCTTTCATTTAAGTCTTAATGAGCCCTTAATTGGTCCATCGCTAAATAAACACAGCCCGGAAAGCAGAGTCCGAGTTTTCCCTGTTAAAAACCCCCTCCCTGCGGAATTTTGGAGTTGCGAAATAAATAAGTGTACATGGACTCATTGAAAGTTTCATGTCGGAAGGAAGAATAGGCGTCAGATGAATGGAAAGCTATGTCTAATGAGCTATGTTTCACTTGTGATAAGAAGTTGAATCATCAGTGTGAGAACTCTATTATTACCCTACTTAACCTTAATTATTTGGAATAACTATGTTTATATTGATTTATGGTAAATTGTAATAAATGAACAAACTGCAGTAACAGTGGATTAAATAATGCTCATGCAAATTTGGATTATTATGGTAAAAAAGAGTAAAAAATGTTCAACTATGTAGTAACCGTACCTCTAGTTTCACTACATAATTGAAAATTGTTTTATTCATACCTAGATGAATAGTTAGTAAAATAATCTCATCAAGTCATGCCGCATGACTGAATCTTTCTTTTATTAAATCGCCTAAACATTAATTTCTACCATTCTGCAAGGATTGGGATTGAACATTATTTCTTCCACATTTCCCATTCGCTATCGGAGAATTGGTCACGACTTATACCTAGGTACCTGATGAAGATGACTTTGCTCAAGTCTAAAGTATTTCAATGTTTCCAAGAGTTGGTAGGTCAGAAGATCAGAAGTAGGTGTGTTAAGGTTTTTCTTGCAGAGTACCGCTTATCTGCAGTGGTGTTCAAGTGAATTAATCAAACTATAGTGTCGTGGCTTCCTCCCAGAACCACAACCTCTATATATTGTAAACTTAATTTCTCGCCAAATAAACTCGCAGAAGTGGGGACGGAAGTCACAGGGGAGTCGATGCACAACCTGGGTCCCCACCATCCTCTACTAGCTAGAGGATGGAGGGAGACGGCTTCCAGGCCTATATATACTCGCCTCCTGCGCCTTTCTAGCCATTCTACGCTCTCCTTAAGTCACTGACTTATCACTCTCTCTCCTCACCTAATCTCTCTCCTATCCTAAAAGATTTTGAGCATGGTGGAGGTCCGCCCTTAACCAGAGCCAGGCACATCCCCCCTCACACCGC
This sequence comes from Leptopterna dolabrata, assembly GCA_954871275.1. Classification (NCBI taxonomy): domain Eukaryota; kingdom Metazoa; phylum Arthropoda; class Insecta; order Hemiptera; family Miridae; genus Leptopterna; species Leptopterna dolabrata. The sequence continues at coordinate 8,064 of CATPAC010000096.1, read as the reverse complement.
TCGTGGTGGATGCGCCAATTTAAATCCATCACATATAGTTTTAAGACAAACAATACATGTTGATGGAACAGACACGAATGAATAATTATATTTCATAAAAAACCAAACTCAAACACAAACAAGTCGTTCACAACAGGTGAACCATATGTTTGTGTTTGAACTGGAGACCGAAACTTGATTTCCCAATACCCCCCTCAAGTGAGCGTCTGAAGACCTAGTGCTTGAGAGCAAGCTTCATGCTTCACTCTCAGAGTCGATTTAGTTAAGAAATCCGCTGGCATACTTTCAGATGGCATATATTCCAGCTTTACCATTTTTTCTTCTATAGCTTCTCGGATGAACGCCTGACGTATATCGATGTGTTTAGTTCGACCATGGTGTGTGGGATTTTCTAAAAAATCAAGTGCGCCTTGATTGTCGTTTTTCAGCACTAGCGCCCCCTCAATTGGATGTCCGAGACTAGCAAAAAGTCGCTTCAAGTAAAATGCTTCTTTGATTGCATCTCTCAAGGAATAGTACTCCGCTTCAGTCAATTTCATGTCTAGCGTACCCTTCAAGTATCTTAGAATTCTTTTTGCCGCTTTCCAATGCGCCTCTGCATACTTATTATTGAACTGGCTCAGACAGTTCACGGCAAAAGCTATATCTGGTGTGGTTCCTATGGCTAAATAGAGCAAGGAACCCATTAAAGACCTAAACGGAAATTGAGCCATTTGTTTTTCATCAACCTCAACACCGTCAAATGAGGCTTTTACTTCTAGGGGCGTTGAAATGGGCTTGCAATTTTCCATTTCATATTTTCTCAGCAGTTCAAGAATATATTTCTTCTGGGTCAGACGCATTATCCCCTTTCTTTCATATTCAAATTCTATACCCAAACAATAATGGATACGCCCCATATCTTTTGTTTTAAATTCCTTCTTAATTTTATCTTTCACTTCTTTTAGCTTTGTGTACTTCTTGGATGCTATTGCGAGACCATCAACGTACACTGCCATGTACACAGTATCATCCCCATCATTCGCTTTATAAATACAAGGGTCCACGCTTGTGGGTGTCATGCCTACACCCTGAATGAGACGTTCGTTCAACTTTTTGTACCATTGGCGGCCAGACTGCCTCAATCCGTATAACGGCTTTTTTAGATGGCACACTGTTTTCCCATTTTCCCAATCTTTTAGCATGCCTTCAGCAATTTCTTTAACTTTCCGAGTTTCATTTAAAATCAAATCTCGTAATGTTTCCTCAAATCTTTCAGGGGCCTCCATGAATATATCATAATCTAAATCCCCATTGAGGTATGCTGTCTCGACATCCATTTGTTCTACATCCATATCGTGCTGAACGGCTAACGCCATCAGTACCCTTAGAGAACTCAACCTAACCACTGGAGAGTACGTTTCAAAAATCACATGGGTTTATTATTCTATTGGAGTTCTAGAGATTTTTGTTGGCTGTTAAATTTATTGTTTCTTTCATGTGGAATGATTGAAATAGCTATTTCTGATGATTTCCACCAATTTTGGCCCCCAAAACATGAAATAGGTACGCTTTTTTTTCTTTTTTTTTTTAGATCATCTTTGATCATTGGTAGTGGCATTTAATGGTCTTGATTCACCTGTTTACACTTTTTCCAATGTTATTATACACATTGATGGTGATTTCAGACAGTTTTCAAGGTTTTTGACTCATAAAAAACCAATTTTGGGAGCTGAACCTTTGGTAAAACCTCAATTTCCGCGTCTTTGGTCAAAATCGACTTCATATTCGGTCTTCTCGTCCTCAAAAACATGGAAAAAGATACCTCAAAAGCTCATGTTACTAACATGTTGTTAAAACGCAAAAAGTACCTATTATTATTCACATTTTCACTCATAACACCCCTGGGTATATTCCGATCGGGCTGAAAAGTTTCGGGACACAACTAGGGCCCAAATGGAGCATGTGTGCGAAAGAACGACTTTTTTAGACCGAAAATGAAGCCTGTACACGTGATACGGCGTACGGCGGACGGCGGACGGACATTGCATTTTTGGAATCTACGCACCTTGAAACGGAAAAGAAAAAATTTTGAGGGGGTGTTATAAAATCTTTTTGCTGAGCGAATACATAGGTGTATTATTCACAGAATAATAAACCAAAATCAATCCCTGGTATTTGGCTGAATCCCCTCGCTACCAACCTCGCCTTTCTCCTGTCCAATTCTAGGAGTGCTTCACCTATCATGTACCTATCAGTACCTGATAAAAGCAGGAAATTATAGAAAGTTTTTAGTGGAAGGATTTAATTGCACTCAGGAATAGGGGATGACCTATATAGATAATGTAGAGAGCTCTAAATATTGACATCATTTGTCATTATGTAGAATGTGTTGTGTTGTGATTACATTAGTATCGTCACGATTAACTGAAAGAATGAAAGAAATTGGAAGCTTGTGGAAGTATTGGTAGATAAGGTAGGTGTCAGGTGGTAACGTGAGAGTAAAAACCTCCGGAGTAAAAAGCTGCCCGCCAAACAGCGTTGAAAGAAATTTCACGGTTTGAGGGGAAGAAGCAGGTTTCTATACACATATACAACAGGTGGGGATGGAACAGGTTTACCTATATATGCACATCCAAGAGCGAATTGCGAAGCACCGAGCTTGCTATTATTGGCGGGCAATATCAATCCTTTTTGTGGCTGAGGAGATTTTTTTAACAGCAGGGTTTGAGGGGGGTTATCTCATCTTTTTGTGTTGTTGAAGTAAACATTTTGGTACCTATGTATTCGCTCAGCAAAAAATTTTTATAACACCCCCTCAAAATTTTTTCATTTCCGTTTCAAGGTGCGTAGATTCCAAAAATGCAATGTCCGTCCGCCGTCCGCCGTATCACGTGTACAGGCTTCATTTTCGGTCTATAAAGGTCGTTCTTTCGCACACATGCTCCATTTGGGCCCTAGTTGTGTCCCGAAACTTTTCAGCCCGATCGGAATATACCCAGGGGTGTTATGAGTGAAAATGTGTATAAAAATAGGTACTTTTTGCGTTTTAACAACATGTTAGTAACATGAGCTTTCGAGGTATCTTTTTCCATGTTTTTGAGGACGAGAAGACCGAATATGAAGTCGATTTTGACCAAAGACGCGGAAATTGAGGTTTTACCAAAGGTTCAGCTCCCAAAATTGGTTTTTTATGAGTCAAAAACCTGGAAAACTGTCTGAAATCACCATCAATGTGTACAATAACATTGGAAAAAGTGTAAACAGGTGAATCAAGACCATTAAATGCCACTACCAATGATCAAAGATGATCTTAAAAAAAAAAAAAAAGCGTACCTATTTCATGTTTTGGGGGCCAAAATTGGTGGAAATCATCAGAAATAGCTATTTCAATCATTCCACATGAAAGAAACAATACATTTAACAGCCAACAAAAATCTCTAGAACTCCAATAGAATAATAAACCCATGTGACAAGGACTTTGCAGCGTTTTTTCTTTTCCGTTTCAAGGTGCGCAGATTCCAAAAATGCAATGTCCGTCCGCCGTACGCCGTATCACGTGTACCGGCTTCATTTTCGGTCTAAAAAATTCGTTCCTTCGCACACATGCTCCATTTGGGCCCTAGTTGTGTCCCGAAACTTTTCAGCCCGATCGGAATATACCCAGGGGTGTTATGAGTAAAATGTGTGTAAAAATAGGTACTTTTTGTGTTTCAGTAACATGTTAGTAACATGAGCTCATGAGGTATCGTTTTCCATGTTTTTGGGACGAGAAGACCGAATATGAAGTCGATTTTGACCAAAGAGTGGAAAATTGAGGTTCTACCAAATGTTCAGCTCCCAAAATTGATTTTTATGAGTGAAAAACCTGGGAAATCGTCTGAAATCACCATCAGATTGTATAATAACACTGGAAAAAGTGTCAACACGTGGATCAAGACGATTAAATGGCACTACCAATGATCAAAGATAGTTGAAAAAAAAAAAAGCGTAGGCACTTCATCTGTGTTTTAGGGGCCAAAATTAATGGAAACCATCAGAAATAGCTATTTCGATTATTACGCATGAAAGAAACAATAAATGAACAGCCAACATTTCTGATTTCTGTAGGTATGTCCAATAGAATAATAAACCCATGTATCAAGGACTTTGCAGCGTTTTTTCCACTGTAGGTACCTGACAATTTTCTCAGTAGGTACTGCCTAGTAAATACTGAAAGTCACTAGTGGCTTCCTGCTTTCCTCCCTTTTCCCTCTCAACTCATTTTGATGTTCGCTTTCAAATCTACCACCTGTCTTCCGACGCTCCTTAGTTCAATTTATTTTTTGATTTAATCGGCGCCCAGTTTTTTCACGATCAGCAGTTGACTCCCGCGATATCGGAGAGAGGTGGTAGGAGTTCCCTGCGTAATGGGGAGATAGACGTAACTGTTTTTTTTTTCTTCTTTTATCTGATGTATTATGTTTTAGAATGGTATGAATCGGATTTGTATATGATTATTTTTTTTCTCTTGTTCACATCGTTTCCCTCCCAAGAAATTAAAAAGTAGCTTCGAGCCTAGCTTATGAGGTTTATCCCTATAAATATCAGAGAATAATAACGTGATTACCGTGAGTGTGCCTACCCGGCCTCATGAAAGCTTGGCATTAATTTCCCCGTTTCTGTTGCCTAGATTCATTTAGCTACAGGCAAACTCATTGTGCGCTAAATATATAATGTGTTACTTCGAAAATTTGCTCGTAAGATCATGCTCCAAGACTGAAACCTTTTTTTTTGTTCTATCTGATGTATTAGGTTTTAGAATGGTATGAATGGGATTTGTATATGATTATTATTCCTCTTGCGTGCAGATCGTTTCCCTCCCAAGAAAAATAAAAAGTAGTTCGAGCCTAGCTTATCAGGGATATCCCTATAAATATCAGAGAAAAATTAACGTGATTACCATGGGTGTGCCTACCCGGCCTCATGGAAGCTTGGCAGTAATTTTCCCATCCAGGAAATTTCCACTGGCTGTATATACGCTCGCATGTATGCATACACGTCAAATGCTAACTTCTAAACTCCGAAAGCGTTAGCAGTTATAATCGGCTTTCCGGCTACTCCTCCCACGCTGCCACATCCTGATGTATTCCTACTGACACTTCGGGAATGATTTTGGTATCTCATATATCGGTGTCTGCATTTACCAAAGTAATAATTCACGTTGGCGGTTGATGTTGGATTAAATGCACCCCCCCCCCCCCCCTCTTCATTTTCTTTCTGGAAGAGAGTTTTTTAGAGGTCAAGAAGGAAACGCCATTATTTTGTTATGTTGCCTAATTTCCCAGTCTAGCTCAAAAAGTCACATTCAAAAAAGTGGGAGAAGGCAAAATCCAGTGTAAGGCCCTAGATGCCTGGAACAGATTTTTGTATTCAACAATAATTATTTTTTAACAAAAAAAAGTTCGAATCTAGGGAATGCTTTGAAAGGGACTTTTTTTACGTCCTGTTCCGTACTTCATAACATTTGAGTCTTTTTTCTGGTAGCGTTCCAATCCAAAGGAGATTTTTCGTAAATTCGTGAAAAATAAGGCGTAACGAGAAAACCGCGCCATCCGGCATCGTTTCTTCTGAGCTTTCGATTTTTCGCAATTTTTTTATCAGTTAAAGCACACACAAAATCCATGATATGAGAGATCTGGTGATTTTGCCCCAACGTGAGACATTTCAGACTGAAAGAGCATCCGTGAGTATACATTATGTTTATGTTGTGTGCACATTATGAGAGGAAACATTCACGTGGATAAATATTGAAGATAATGGCAGAGGAACAAGGTCAATAAACGATATACCCCTGCTGTGTAGTTGGCTTCACATCCCGAGATCACGGATGTCTTTCGAGAGAAAAGGTCTCAGGCATCTCTCAGGAACCATCATTTTATGATCATTTTATGGTCAAACTTGTCACTTTTTAGACAAACTTATATAATCATTGAATCACGTCCCCCATGTTTTGATCAATGAAGCCCCCCCCCCCCCCCCCCCCCACATTTTTGACCATCGCAAACACGGATCTGACGATAAAAACGCTGCAAAGTCCTTGTCACATGGGTTTATTATTCTATTGGACATACCTTCCTACAGAAATGTTGGCTGTTCATTTAGTGTTTCTTTCATGCGTAATAATCAAAAATAGCTATTTCTGATGGTTTCCAGGCCCCTAAAACACAAATTAGGTACGCTCCTTTTATTTATTTTTTATTAATTTTTTACTATCTTTGATCATTGTTAGTGCGATTTAATCGTCTTAATCCACGTGGTTGACACTTTTTCCAGTGTTATTATACAAACTGATGGTAATTTCAAACGATTTCCCAGGTTTTTGACTTATAAAAAAAAACAATTTTGGGAGCTGAACATTTGGTAGAACCTCAATTTTCCACTCTTTGGTCAAAATCGACTTCATATTCGGTCTTCTCGTCCCAAAAACATGGAAAACGATATCTCAGAAGCTCATGTTATCAACATGTTGCTAAAACGCAAAAAGTACCTATTTTTACAGACATTTTCACTCATAACACCCCTGGGTATATTCCGATCGGGCTGCAAGGTGTCGGGACACACAACTAAGGCCCAAAGGGAGCATGTGTGCGAAAGATTGCGGTTTTTAGACCGAAAATGAAGCCGGTATGCGTGATAAGGTAGACGGCGTACGGCGGACGGCTGACAGACGTTGTATTTTTGGAATCTACGCTCCTTGAAACGGAAAAGAAAAATTTTGAGGGGGTGTTATAAAAAATTTTTGCTGAGCGAATACATAGGTGTATTATTCACAGAATAATAAACCAAAATTTTGAAAAATAGTCGAATTGAGCTGAAATTTGGAAGGTAGGTATGTGGTGATCCCACAAGATATCATCAAATTCTTTGGAGTCGATTTACTGATGGACTTATAATATTGGAGCCATGATTTGCAAGCCGAGCCAAGTAATTGTGGATTACACAGGACTAAATGTTGCTAATAGGAGCTTGTGTTCGACTTGACTGGATACTATACTTGTATCAAGTGTCCAATTACTACTCCCACGGTTTAACTTCGAATACCAATGTATTGCTTGGCACAGAGCATGAGGGTTGATTTGCTGAACAATTAACTGAAGATCAAGAACATGACAGGATTAAGAAAAAAGTTCTGTCAAATAAGATATGTTTGATGACAATCTCTTACTCACACAACTGACTTACGGATGATGAGTATATTCTTCGTAGCCAATTGCGGTGGGATTTTCATCTGCTATCGTCCCCATGAATACCGTTGTGGTGGAATGGATACAAAGAAGCGATGACGTTTTGGGGGACCCCTTGTGGGTACAGAAATGTTGGCTGTTCATTTATTGTTTCGTTGATGTGCAATGATTGAAACAGCTATTTTTGAAGGTTTCCACCAATTTTGGCTCCCAAAAACACGAATTAGGCTTGGCTTTTTTTTAAATGTTGGGTTTTTAACTGTTTTTAATGTTGTTGTTTTTTTAACTGTTCTAGTGTCATTATACACAATGCATGGTGATTTCAGACAATTTCCCATGTTTTTGACTGATAAAAAATGAATTTCGGGGGCTTAACCTTCGTTACAACCTCTATTCTTCACTGTTCGGTCAAAATCAACCTGATATTCGATCTTCTCGCCCTAAAAAAACATGGAAAACGATACCTCACAAGCTCATGTTCACTAAAATATCAAAAATCCCTCGAAAACCACTATTTTTACACCCATTTTTCTGCCATAACACCCCCTGTGTGTATGCCGATGGGGCTGCCGTGTTTCGGAGCACAACCAGGACCCAAATGTGTTCCCAAATGGTTACCCAAACTGTATACGGAAGAACGACGATTTTAGACCAGAAATTTAACGTAAATTGTTAAGGCTGTAACTTCACCGGAACCTCAATTTTCCACTCATATTCGGATTTTCGGACTCATATTTTCCACTTCATATTCGGTCTTCTTGTCCCAAAAACATGGAAAACAATACCTCAAAAGCTCATGTTACTAACATTTTACTAAAGCACAAAAAGTACCTATTTTTATACCATTTTCACTCATAAC